>JAODAL010060804.1:0-20681 GCA_025379985.1 Phyllomedusa bahiana | reverse complement strand
CGGGGTAAATTACGGACAGATTTTGGGTTTTGGTCGTTACCGCACACGGCGATACCAAATATGGGTACTTTATTTATTTTTTGATCTTTTTTGGGGTGATTGGAGTTTGTAAAGGGGAAAAGGGCAGATGTACATTTTTTTAATTTTATTTTTTGTGTTCGTTTTTTACTTTTTTTATTTTTTTCACATTTTTTTACATCCCCCCATGGGGATTTGTAACAGCAAATCCCCACTGGGAAAAGCAATCATTAGTTTGCTGTTTGAAGAGGCGATCTGTGCACAGCGTTACTGCTGTCCACAGGTCGCCATGGCAACTAGTGAACACCATGCCCACAATGCATTGTGGGCATGGTGACATCACCAGACTACCCGGATTCTCTCAGAAAGCATACGGGGAGTCCGGTAGGGAGACGGGCGAGCGGCCATCTCTGCCGCTTGCCTCGACGATCGTAGGCAGAGGGAGCTCACTCCTCCTGCCTGTGCCTTCATTATTGCGGCCATTGGCACCATGAAATATTAAATCTTGTCCTGCAAAAAAAAAAAACTATGGCTATGGAGCTGGAGAAATAAAAAAGTTATGGCTCTTGAAAACCGGTGAGGAGAAAAAGAAAACCAAAAACCTCCAAATACCTGAAGGGTGTAATGTTGTGGCTGATCAGTGTATAGCAGTATGGTGACCGTGCATGCTGGACATGAAGTTAGGATGGAGCTGATGTGACACAACTCTCCTGACCGCTCATTGAGTTTCAGGACTAACTGAGAGCAAATCTCAAAACCCAGAACCAGACCAAGCGAAATTTCGACCATAAAGAAAATATGGAGGACAGGGAACTGTTCAATCATCTTTATTCTCCAGCAAAGACCCACAACACACTCAACAAATCCCAGGATATAACAAATAATCTAGAAGTCTCTCATCATCTACAATATGGAGCTGTGGATATGGAGGAGACACTACAACTACGACAGTATATGTAGGGGTTTGTATAGAGGCTGATCCATGAGATCCACCGGTCACTGTAGGATCCGAGGAGGCAGATCCTGTCCATGGTCGCTCTTCATTCCTTTATCTGCTTATACCTAAAAAACAAAAAGTCACAGTGGATCATGTAGATTCCGTTATATCCTCCATTTTTTCCTTTACATACATCACAGTAATTTGTGTCACCAATGTCCCGGCTGCCGCCGAATGTGGACGGTGTTTCCATTGATATTCCAAATAGGTGAAATAGTTAATAGCATCTAAAATCATGTGCTGCTGTGAGAGGGGGGATAGAGCAGCTTCCATCAGAGTCTGGACACAGAGTTTCCCACACATCGATGCTGCAGAGGCCATATGCTGTAGGTAATAAATCCTCTGACTATTCCATGGGCAGTTTTTATGCACATTTCTATGCAAAATCTTGTTGAATATTTGCGGAATCATTTTTTGTGGGTATAATCCCTCTGATGTCATAGATAGTGATACTTACAGGTCTGGCGCATCTCCACTGACAGCCGTACAAACAGCACTTGTACTCACTGGGACACTTGTAGTCATCAGTGCACTGTTGCTCATATGAATTACAGGCTATTATAATATTCTCCTGTGAACACTTCCCAGGTTTCTCTGCAAACATAAGGATGAAAGACAGAAAATGGGGAAAGATTATCTACAACATGGGGTCAGCCCTAGACCATAAACTGTATCCCCCCCTTTTCCCTATCCAATAATTTTCCTCACTTCAAGATCTGTCTGTTAAACCACCATTACTTTAAATGGGTTTTAATGAAATTCCCTCTAGTTTTTCAAGTTTTTCCCCCCAGCATCTGAGGCCTCTCAGGACCAAAGTGAATCTAATTCTGCAGTTACTTTCAGGATCTGCAATGCACTTTTTTTAGGATCTAAATGCAGCTCAATTCTGTAATGTACTCCAGGTCAGCAGTGCACTTCCCCGGACTGCAGTGCCTTCGGATCTGCATTACCTCAGATTGATGAACCCCAATCCTCAGTGTACTATCAGGATCTCCCAAAGCATTTTTGGATCTGCAGTCGTTCAGAACTTTTGGGCTCTCAGGATCTGCTGCAATTTTGGATTTCCAGTGTACCTTTAGATCTGCAGGTTTTCTCTTTAGGGTCTACAATGTACTTCAGGTCTGCATGCATTCAGAATGTTTTTCCAAACCATGAGGTTGACCCTTCTCACTGGATAGCTGCATTTTCCCTCATCTATCTCACACATATTTTGGAAATATTTATGCTAAAAACAAATAAAAAGAGGTCTATAAAGCGCTAAGACTACTTATTAAAAAAAACATTTTTTTAGGACATAACATGGATAAAAAGATAATGGACTACGCGTTTCCCTAAACGGGTTTCCCTGGGCCTGTAAGCAATGTGATAGACTTAATGGCTGGACAATAAAATGAACCCCAGTAGGGCAATATAACCCCAGTACACCCGGGACAGATAAAACCCTACAGAAAACTTTTGACGTCTCAACACCCCTTACTAAAAGGCAATGAATATAAAAAAATGCACATTGAAATTGATACCGTTCACACCAAAGCGAAAAAACCCCAAATTATAATTGGGGGGTCTCACGAATGCAAAAATACTGATAAACAACCCCCACAAGGGAAATATACATTGGGCCCTTATAAAAGTTAGTGTGGGTTTACCATGCTGGCTTGCAAAAATATCGTGGAATTTCTTATCCCAAAGTGCAGTTTTTTTTTCATTCAGTTGCCCCCTTTTGGATGGGGGGGGGTGGAGCTATGCTCATTAGTTATTTCACCCGTGGGGGGCTTCTTCCATAATGCACTGGGGCTTATATCGCCTCCTACTGGGTTCAGTCTTCAGTCGTGCCATTGAACTGTAAGTATGACCTTGTGTTTCGGTTTTTGAGTAAATAATGTCCCATTTTTCTGTGTCTTTTTTCTATAAATTGTTAGTTTCAGGACTTGCAAGAAAATGAGGACACTTGATGCGGGCTCTGAGTTTGTGAATATAGTGGCCACTGGATCGACTAATATCTGATATTTCATAGTTTTGCCCTAAACACTGGGGATCAGAGGGTGTCAGTATTTTGTGTTGGACACCAGAAATGTGCTGGGCAGCCCAATCGAATAGTAGAGGCGTATTAGGCTGTAAGCCAGCATGGTGCACCACATAACTGTATAAGTGGCCCCTTTTTATCCCCTTATCTATGCAATTATAATACCAGCAATCACCCCCCTCATGCATAGAAGGTGTGTGAAGGGGTGTCTTATCAGTATTTTGCATTTGTACAGTCCCCTTTTGGATGATATTGTGGCTTTTCTGCATACTAGTGTGAACTGGAACTTATCCAATGTATATTTTTTTTATTATTTAGGTGCCCTCCGAGTGGTGGGGTGTGTGAGATACTGCTCATTAGTTATCTTCACCTGTTACACCTCTCCCAACTAGCACAGTGGCTGATATCGCCTCTTAAAATCTGGACCAAATAAATTGGTCAAGAGTGTGTGGCAGCAACCAGGTGAAGAGTACTAAGACAAGTGTGTCCTGCCTACAGTCAAGCATGGTGGTGGGAGTGTCATGGTTTGGGGCTGCATGAGTGCTACCAGCTGTGGGGAACTACAGTTCATTGAGGGAACCATGAATGCCAACATGTGCTGTGACATCCTGAAGCAGAACATGATCCCCTCCCTTCTGGGCCACAGGGCAGTATCCAACATGATAATGACCCCAAACACCTCCAAGACGACCACTGCCTTGCTAAATAAAATGAGGGTAAAGGTGCTGGACTGGCCAAGCATGTCTCCTGAACTAAACCCTATTGAGTATCTGTGGGGCCTCCTCAAATGAAAGGTGGAGGAGCACAAGGTCTCTAACATCCACCAGCTTAGTGATGTCTTAATGGAGGAGGGAAGAGAATTTTAGGGGCTGCAACCTGTGAAGCTCTGGTGACCTCCATGCCCAAGAGAGTTAAGGCCATGTTGGAAAATAATGGTGGCCCCAAAATATTGACACTTTGGGCACAGTTTATCCATTTTCACTTGGGGGCATACTCACTTTTGATGTAATTTAGGGGTGTAATCACTTTTGTTGCCAGCAGTTTGGACATTAATGGCTGTATGATGAGTTATTTTGAGGACACACAAAATTTACTTTGTGAGATAACCTTTACAATGTGAGATAAGCTATACAATGTTTACAAAACTGTGAGGGGTGTACTCTCTTTTGTGAGCTACTGTATGTTATATGGCTGCATAAGCTTTAGGTTCCAGTTGGGGCCATCCTTATCAGAATGATGTCCCATTATCTTATTAGATATGGTTATGCATAGGGTATGCTAGGGATAGTTCTCTCTCCCTTGTACATTTATGTTGAATCAATTATCTACTAGCAGATTGTCCGGCTGTGATTTGATATTGATAGGTTTTTTATCTGTGGTATTTGAAAATAAGTCTGGATTAGTATAAATGACATGTAATGGGTTAAATGGCTCAGATAATTTGTTATAGAAAGAGTCTTGAAGTGCAACAGTTTCAGTTGTCCAGCAAAGGAGCACTTGGCCACAAACCGGCTGTGATTCAAGAACAGGCTGTCCCATTCCAGTGGGAAAGAGAGAGAGAGGGAGAAAATTAGAGAGAGAGAGAGAACACATAGATGGGGGAGAGGAGGAGAGAGAGAGTAAAGCACAATGAGTCATGAAGGGTCGAAAGGGGAACTGCCCAAAGGACGAGAGAGAGAAAAATCCAGCACAGTGAAAAGAAAAGGACAAAATAAGGAACTGTTCGATGGATGTAGTGAGAGAGAAGCAAGAAGCAAGACCTCCAGGGCATTGCTAGGCTTGCCATGAGTTATACTGTATACTATGCAACACTGTCTATCTGTGACGTGTACCTGTGAATGGTACTGGATTGGTACTATAAGTAAAACCTGCAAGACCATTGTCTCTTTGGTTGATTATTCAGTGCTGGAGCACTGCACTTCCCAGCAAACCACTGATAGGGATTACCTGCCAGGCTCCTGTCTGGTCCTTCACATGCACACCTTATGGATTTCGGGTGTCCTGACTTCAGCTGGACTTCTAACTTCTTCATTTCCCTGAGGTCTATCCTGACTTTCAGGTATGTTTGAAACTTGGAAAGAACTCCGTCTGCCCTGTGCTCTGTGTGTCTACCCACCTATCCTGATACTCGGATACCTCCTCTACACGTCAGATCCCACCACAGGTGACCACGTTGTGGGTAGCGACCTGGTAGTTCTCTGCAGCAAAGTCCAGCCCTCCCCCCAAAAAGCCCAGTAGATCCACCTCCTGACCGGTAAGACATTACAACCATTGGAAGCATTCCTGTTATCATGTAGTGGTACAGATGTGGGATTTCTTTGTTTTAGCTACACAGTCCCTGAAGAACATTATGAAACATCTCATCTGTGAATATCATGACTTCCCTCAGAGGTGACACTGTTTCCTCAAATAAGTCACGAGCTGTGCTAAGCTCTATTTATTCATACAGGTTGGACTGCACAGTCTCCAGACTTCACCACAGGAGGATAGTCTAATGCAGAGTCCAGTCTATAGATTATAGCAATATCCAGTATCTGACTTTACGTAAAAATATTGATAACGTTGATCACCACATCCCAGAACCATTGGAGAAATGAAGACCTTATAACCTATTGCTGTAGATACACTTTATATTCCTCATAAGTTTCTCACCTGGGAAAATGGGTGTCATACATGTTGGTGTACACATCGGGACACAACATTTTTTATTTTCAGGGCAGTCATTGTCTGTCTTACATTCTCCAGGTGGTAGCGGGGTCTTGCATCTTGCACGTGGGAATGGGCAGTGTCCAGGCCTCACTATTTGGGGGAAAGTCAAAGGCAGGATTCAGATATTTTATCAATAGCAGAAATAAAACAGAGAATGAACAGGTAGAAAAGCATCCGACCCCAAAAGATGATGGAATCTTCATTATATCCTGATCTGTGCTGAAACCAAACAAACATCAAGTCAACCCTAACCTCCTACTAGCATAGTTATCCCAGGCTGGATTGGAGAGACCAGTGGTATAGAGACTTAATTTTCCAGGCAATCCTCCATGGGAAAAATTATACAAATGATCTCCAGTGCCCTGGTCTCTTCATTGAGAATCAGTACCTCCCAGAGCTGCAACTGAGACATTTCTGGCAGGCCAACCAGTAACCTGTCCTGTGCTGATGAGGGGCAAGAACCCCAACACAACTGCCTGCAGATAGGGGACTCTGTTTCAGCTGGGTTTCCTTCCTTCTTTAAGAGAGTGAATTGCCATAATATTCTTATGTTTCTATACCCACGATCTCCACATACTGAAAGATAATTCTTTATTTATTTTTGGGGGATGAGTTTCTTTTTCAAAGAATTTGCAGTGGCGCCATTTTGGATTTTATGTAATATTTTAATCAACTTTTAATAAAATTAAATTAAACGAACATTTAACTTATGAACAATTTAATTACAACCCTCCACATTTCTAACCTACATATCATATTGGTTATCTGAGTACTTTACTTTTCTTCTGTTTTCTGATAATTTATTGATTTGTTGCCCCTCTGGATCTTGACTGTCCCATAAACTAAGCTGAGTGTACATGTTTTTCAACCTGTGACACATACACTTCTGCAGAACCCTTCTGAACCATTCACACTTCTCTGTCCCCTCCAGACTCCTCTATCTCCCCCAGACTCTTCTGTCTTCCTCCAGTTCCCTCTGTCTCATCCAGACTCCTCTCTCCCCTCCAGACCCTTCTGTCCTTGTCCTAGGACTCCTTGTCCTCCTCCACACTCCTCTGTCCTCTTCCAGACTCTTCTGTCGCCCCCAGTTCCCTGTCTCTTCCAGACTCCTCTCTCTCCCAAACCCTTCTGTCCTCCTCCAGATACCTCTGTCCCTTCTAGACCCCTACATCTCCTCCAAACTCCTCTGTCTCTTCCAAACCCATCTGTTCCCTTCAGAGCCTCTTTTCCATCCAGATTTCTCTAGATTTTTCTGTCCCCTCCATATTCCTCTGTCCCTCCAGACCATTCTGTCCACTACAAGCCCATCTGTCCTCCTCTAGACCTCTCTGTTCCCTCCAGACTCCTCTATCTCCTCCAGACTCTTCTGTCTTCCTCAAGTTTCCTCTCTCTCCTGGACCCTTCTGTCCTCCTCCTGATACCTCTGTCCCTTCTAGACTCCTACCTTCCCTCCAAACTCCTCTGTCCCTTCCAAACCCCTGCTACCTCCAGAACCTTCTGTCCCATCCAGATTTTTTTAGATTTTTCTGTCCCCTCCATATTCCTCTGCACCTCGAGACCATTCTGTCCACTACAAACCCCTCTGTCCTCCTCTAGACCCCTCTGTCCCTTCCAGACTCCTTGGTGTCTCCAGACCCTCCTAGCAGCTGCTTATCTCTCATGCGGGCAAAGGGTTAGACATATTGAAATCCAGAAAATCTAGTCCTTCTGTGCTCTAGGTTCTGCAGTCAGGTTGGCTATAAGTTTGAGCATTCACATCAGCAGAATTCTTACATTTACTTCAGGTGTTGATACAGAAAAACAGTGAAAATACATGTTTTCTATGCTTTGTAACAACATTAGGAGTCTAAAGGGTCTTTATTTGTCACTTGTAATGCCTTGCACTCAGTCCAGTCACTTACCAGCATCTTGAGCAACAGTGAAAGGGTTACTTGAGCAGCAAAGGATGAGGAGAAGGAGAAGGACCTTGGCTGGAGCCATGTCGTCTGGTCTTGGAGTGGTGAAGGATCCGGCTTCGGTGCTTGATCATTTATAGAGATGATGGGGGAGGAGCAGGATCTAGAGGCTCCTTACGTCCTGTTTATTTCACGAGCTGCTTCACAATGATATAACTGTATAGAGGGTGGGGGGGGGACATGAATGCTGCAATCAGGACATTCAGAGGTCAGTCCATGTGACTGGTTCCATAAAGAGCAAATGGGCTACATACCTCCAAGAAGACCCCTTTGCTGGGAAGTCCTTTCATCCACAGGAACTTAATCACAACTGACCTCACCTGAAGCCTCTTCTTCTGAGTCAGATACTGGATGCCTGCATCTCCTCAACACATGGATATTCCACCAAGTGGCTACCAGATAACTTCCGAGACCACCTTGCTAGTTGAAACACCACAAGACATCATGAAATAAGGGGCTCCATCAATTTTGCCCCTACTGTTCTACTGTATTCACCATTACCCTCACATGAACCCTTCTAGCGTGCCTTGTACACATTTATCAAACATATCAAAGCCAATAACAGACATGTGAACCTCGATATCTCTGTATAGGCCAACACATTTGATGTTGATCACTTTATGACTCACTACCATACTCTTGATGGCCTTGTTAACCTTTTTTCCAGTTCCTTTCGTAACCTGAATGATGTCACTATTTTACCAGTCTTTCCATTTGGTTGCAGGACCAGAATACCTAAAGACCTGGTCAAATTACCAGTAAACTGCCAAAGGTTGTTGTTGGGTAGTGGACCAACTATAACAAATGAAAACTGGTTGGGATGTTCTATGCATTATGTATGAGCAGAATGTTTGTTTATCCTTGAGCTGTTGCAAATAGTATCTTTTATGGTGTCTCTTAGCAAAACCAAAAAGTTCTGCATTTGGTGCCTGGCAAACACAAAAATATGCCTAAAACTTTCCAGCAGCTACTCATCCAATGATCAAATAAGCATCTCATAATCAAGATAACTGTTTACCCCTTCCACTCATCTCAGTGAGCTAATACAGTTTTCCCATCAAACCATTTTGTAATGTGAAATGAAGCATTTTTCTAGGAATCTATAAAAAGTTTTTGCACACTTATATGACTTTGTTGGAAGCAGTGATGGCAAGAGGAGAAGTAATTGGTCACGTTTCAGATAGTCATGTGACTAGTCTGAAAAGTTGTTACACTGTTTTAAAGTGAAACTTATGAACAGCACCAAATCACAACCCTAACCCACCCAGCACACTTATTAATTTAGACATGACTGAATGATCTCTATAGACATAACTGGATGATCCCCATATACATGGCTGTATGATCTCTTTAGACTTTGCTGGATGATCTCTACAGACATGGCTGGATGATCTCTATAGACATGGCTGGATGATCTCTATAGACATGGCTGAATGATCCTTATAGACATGGCAGTATGATCTCTATAGACTTTGCTGGATGATCCCTATAGACATGGCTGGATGTTCCCTATAGACATGACTGTATGATCTCTATAGACATGCCTGGATGATCTCTATAGACATGACTGAATGATCCCTATAGACATGGCTGGATGATCTCTATAGACACAGCTGGATGATCTCTATAGACTTTGCTGGATGATCCCTATAGACATGGCTGGATGTTCCCTATAGACATGACTGTATGATCTCTATAGACATGCCTGGATGATCTCTATAGACATGACTGAATGATCCCTATAGACATGGCTGGATTATCTCTATAGACATGGCTGGATGATCTCTATAGACATAGCTGGACGATCTGTATAGACATGGCTGGATGATCTCTAAAGACTTGGCTGGATGATCTCTATAGATTTGGGTAGATGATCTCTATAGACATGACTGGATGATCCCTATAGACATGACTGGATGATCACTATAGACATGACTGGATGAACTCTATAGACATGGCTGGATGATCTCTATAGACATGACTGGATGATCTCTATAGACATGGCTGGATGATCGCTATAGATATGGGTAGATGATCTCTATAGACATGGCTGGATGATCTCTATATATGGGTAGATGATATCTATAGACATGACTGGATGATCTCTATAGATAAGACTGGATGATCTCTATAGACATGGCTGGATGATCTCTATAGTCATGACTTGATGAACTGCATAGACACGGCTGGATGATATCTATAGACATGGCTGGATGATCTCTCTAGACATGACTGGATGATCTCTAAAGAATTGTCTGGATGATTTCTATAGATTTGACTGGCTGATCTCCATAGACATGACTGGATGATCTCTATAGACCTGGCTGGATGATTGTAAGGGTTCGGTGGATTCACTGGACCACCGCAAGCAATGATAGTTAAGCCACGCCAGGGAACGGAATCTAAATAGCAGCCGGTTTTCACCAGAGCCCGCCGCAAAGCGGGATGGACTTGCTGCGGCGTGAGGCTACCAGGTCGTTACCCCTGACGTGACTTGCCTGCGGTGGCGGCCGGGGTATTGCGTGGTACAAAATCGTAATCCAAAGGCGTAGTCGGGGACAGGCAGAAGGTCAGGGCAGGCGGCAGAGGTTCGTGGTCAGGAACAGGCAGACGGTCAGGGCAGGCGGCAAACAGGCAAGGTCAGGAAACGTAGCAAGCGGACTGGTACACTGGTAATCAATACGGACACTAGAGACACACTAAGCTCACTAACGCACACCAACGATCTGGCACAGAGCGCTGGGGGCGTAACCCTTATATAGGACCAGTGCCCGGCACTAAGCCAATTACCGGGACACTGGCCCTTTAAATCTAGACCAGCCGTCGGGCGCGCGTGCTAGGGGGCGCGCATGCGCGCGACGGCCGGGACGGAGAGGAGTGGCGTGCCCGCGATGCCCGCGCCGAGCCCTCAGCAGGCAGGGGAACGGCCGCAGGGGCAGCGGCGCCCGCGGTCGCCATGACAGTACCGCCCCCTTTAGACCTCCCCCTCTTTTTTTTGAACCCAGCAAGGAGATCAGGTGACAGGTTGCCTTCAGGTTCCCACGAACGCTCCTCTGGCCCGAACCCCTTCCAGTCGATGAGAAAGAACCGCTTCCCCCTCACTGTCTTCTGCGCCAGTACCTCCTTGACCTCAAAGATGTTGTGAAGGTAAAGAGGTTTAAACTAATACTGTAAAGCATATTAATTGTGAAATCCCAAGCTTTTCTCCTTAAAAAGACATCTCAGATAAAAGTGGAATCCATTTTGTGAGGAATGATACACCAAATATGAAGAAGCATTTAAGATGGTTGCGGTCCAGGATGTAACATCTTGTTATCAGTTTCCCCAGGATGTGGCATTTGGTTATCATCTCCCTTCCTTAAGTTTCGTTTCACTGGAAATCAACTAAGTTTCGGCCGATGCATTCCAGAGACTTTTTACTCAGAGACAACATGGACCAATGAAATCTACCCAGAAGCTGCCTAAATATGGACATACGTCCGTTCCTCTCGCCTCTATCGCGCCTGCGCTTGTTTGATTACAGAATCATATAAATATGTGTGTAGTGCATTGTATTGTTAGAATTACTTGGAACATGAATGAGATTTGAACCAGAACTCTGCGTCTGACTCAGTTTCTAATCGGCCGATACATGTTCCCCTGATCGTGATTTGGAGTACCGGGACAAACGGGTGACCCCCAGTGTTGGCAAATGACCCCCGACACTTTGGCGCCCAACGTGGGCGTGGCCTGAGGTGGATCCAGGACCCCCGAGGACCCGAACACTGCCGGAGGCGCTCGAGGACCGGAGGATATCAAATGAGGACTGCAGCCTCTAAAGGTCACGGTGAGTTGATACATCTATGTGTATTTAAACTACCCTTGGCCATTTGATGTCTCCCGGTTAGTAGATTGCTTGTGGCATCTGGTCGCGGGTGGTCACAATAAAGTGACTCGACCAAAAAAACTTTGATCCACCCCGGCCACGTCCCAAATTTTTTGTTTTGCTGTGATTTCCCATTTATTGGGGATTGTCATTTTTTAAGTACGAACCCCTTTGCCCGGTATGGTTGGTGGTTTATGTGGGCCCCTTGCAGTCTCTAAGGTTAATGTTGAGTGGCATGGGGTCTCGGGTTATTTTAGGAAAGTCTGTGTATTATAGAATATTCAGGTGGGTCCGGAGGGGACTAATTCACAGGGTTTGTTCGGGATTTATATTGTATAATTTTATGATTTGAAAAAGGGCCGGGGGGGTACGGCCCCCCACATTGTGGAAACCAAGGGTGGGACTATGTTTTTTAAGGTTGGGGATTTTATTATTTTGAAAAACCCCTTGTTTGTGAGCCCGGATTCGGGCACGGGCCCGGGGGCCCAAAGGCTGTGGTCTTTGTCGGTTTGGAGTCCCCAAAATAGAACCCCAAAAATGTTTATTTTTTCGAAAAGAGCTAAGTTGCCTAAAGAGGCAGGACTGCAAGGGATTGTTTGTAGGAAAGAAGGAAAAAGGTATGTTACAAATGCATGAAAAAATGTAAAAGGGGTTCATCTGATGCTTTTTCCCATTTTATTACAAAAAATGAGAAATTTTAATTTAGATGGGGTTAGGATTGTTTCTTCCACCAGGGCATACAGTGCACTTGTGAAAGGGGTAGGCCCCTTGAGTTTTTCACAGAAAATGAGCCCTCGATCAGGCAAAAAGCCTGTCCCCCATGTCCCAACACCAGTGGGAGTCATGATGCCCCAAGCGCTCCACCTCCCCCCATTGTATGTTGATTTCCCCCCAAACAGATAATTGCCTTCCCCGAAAATTCCCAGACCCATGAAATTCCCCATGCGTTTTAAGAAAGTTGTCACAACAGGAAACTATGGGGTTTTTGGAAAAGATTTAGACCCCTGGTGCTTGTCAGAACTTGATGATTCCCTCCCCACAATCCAGAAATATCTGAACCCTTTGGTTTGATATATTTTCTTTTGGTTGGATTAGCCTTTTGTGACCAGCTCAAAATTGGGCACGAGCCTAAGTGCCCAAAAGCCCCAATTGCAGGATGTACAACAAGACCAGGAAAAGCTGTAGGGGTTTTTGCGGGTTTGATTGACCCAGGTAGAGGCCCCTAGGGTTTTATCATAACAAGATCTTTTTCCCTTTGTAGTGGGGCCCTGATAGATGGTTAGAAGATACTCAAGGTTGGTCCTGCGTCAAGCCCGGGGAGCTTAGGTCGGGGGAGTAAAAAGAACCCCCTGGCGGGGGAAAAGGGGTTCCAAAAGGTGTTAAACCCAAGATAAGAAAAAAAAAGGGGAAAAAGAGCTGAAAACCCTGTGTGTTTGAGTGTCCCCCAGCCCTGAAAGTTTTTCGGGCCATTGCCCCCTTACCCCCACCCCGAGTGCAAACTAGGAGCCCCCCAATTGTGGGATGAAATCGGGTTTGGGCCCATTTTGATGTTGTCTGGTTAGTAGTTTTTTCCCTGGTTGACCTGTGGGTGGTCAAAATAAAGTGATTTTATTAAAAAAGGATCGTACATGTTCAGTCCCGAACCATTGGGTGACTGCTGGTTAAAACGGCGAGTCACTGTGAGTCATGAGTCTTTTCCCCCCCGGTATGGTTCGTGTAGAATTGCAAAAATTAGCCCCGGGGCCAGCTTGAGAAGTAGTGAGGCTCTTTCCTTGTGTTATTTAAAGGACAGGACGCGGGTTGATTAGCAGCCTGCGGGGGCCCGGAGATCAGAAGTTTTATTCAATAGGGGAATTCTGGGGGGTTTTGTGAATCCGGAGAGTACAGCCCTCATAAGGTAATTTATGTGAAGCGGTGAACGGGACTATTGTTTTTGGTGGTTTAGGACTTTTATTATTTTGATAGGTTCGCAAGTGAGGACTGTGACTCGGGAACAAGTGGTGGCCCACATTTTTGTGTATTTCAAGGGAACAGAGGAAGAGGGGAATTTATCATCATTTTTCCCAATTGTTTAAACGAGAACATAAGTTACCGCAGAGTGAGACTGCGGGAAAAGTTGTTCGAAAAAAAGGGGAAGAAGTATGTATACCATGCTAGGAAGGAAAATGGGGGACAAGAACCCCCAAAAAAAAGGGAAAGTATAAAAAGGGCAAAGTTATGTGAAAGGATGGTTAGACATGGCACGGGTCATTTGGATTTTGCAAGGGGACTGAGAAAAAAAGTTATGTTAAATTTGGGGTACGGGGGTTCTGAGAGCGCTGAAAAGTTGTACGGTTACATGAAAGGGTCCGATGAGAGTTTGATTCTAGGGGCCGCCGTCCCCGGCCACCGCCTTTTAAATGGGCCCGTAATGGCCCGGGGAAGGGTGGACCTGTAAAGTTTGTAAAAACAAATCGGATGGGGGGAAACTTTGAGGTTGTGGTGCTGCCCAAAAACGCCCAGGGGGCGGCGCTGAACCCCCTGTCCTCCTCCCTATATCCTCTAGTCACTTCCCAGGGGCAGTGTATCAGGGCCCCACCGCGCCCCCCGCAGAGTATTGGGCACGGCCTTACCCCTGGGCACCGCCCCAGGAGCAAAAAACGCCCCCACCCCGCCGCAG
This sequence comes from Phyllomedusa bahiana, assembly GCA_025379985.1. Taxonomy (NCBI): domain Eukaryota; kingdom Metazoa; phylum Chordata; class Amphibia; order Anura; family Hylidae; genus Phyllomedusa; species Phyllomedusa bahiana. The sequence goes on along the minus strand of JAODAL010060804.1, from coordinate 6,455 downwards.
GTTCGTCCTGGGATCAGGAAGGATGAGCGCCCCCCCTCAGGGGCCAATAGCCGGGGGAAGGACCAAAGGCCCCCGAGATCTCACCCATACAGGTGGGGGACTGGTCATCCACCGGGAGTTCAGGGCTGCCACCCGGTTGCCCCTTAACTCTTGGCAAGTGGCACTAGACAGTGACTGTTGCCCCCAAACAAGGTTCTCTCAACCCCGTAGCTTTAGAGGGGCAATTTTACCAGCCCCCCAAACCAAGAAGACAGATATAAACAATGGGGAAAACATTGGGCCCCCGAGTGCCCAAATTTTAAATCCCCCCGAAGTGAACAAGTTCTGTTCATGGGGGTCATGGAAAAATCCTCCCCACAAAGTAGGAGGATGTGATCCAGCAAACACAGCGTTAACCAACGCTGGAGGATTGGCAGCGAAGTATTGGGAAAGGGCGGGGAGCCCGTCCAGGGGAATGTCCCTGATTCATAGAAAACAAGGGAATCTTAGAAGGGGTCTGCAGGGGTTCCGGGCTGGGGAGTTGCCAGTGAAGTTTTAATACCACGTGGGCCCCGTATATGACAGCAAGAACCCAGATAAGAATTAGAGACCCTTCGATCCCCATCGGGAAATTTGCTTTACGCTGCCGCAGGGTCCCCCGAGATGACTCCCCTAAACGCCCCCTCTCACTACCTTGGTTTCAGTGGTTTTTAGGGATCCCCCCATTTTAAAATTGTAAACTGCTTTAATCCCTATTATGAATTTATCATGAAGGCCACCCCCCGGGGGGCCAGATCTCCTTGACAAAATTAGTGTTTTGGGGTAGAGGGTGATTCATTGTCGCCTCCCCCGTGCCAATTAATGCTGGCCCCTTCCCTGACTTGATGATCCTTTCCTAGTATCAGACACTGCCCTGTGAATCTATTGGAGGGACCTTCTGCAGTATGAGGGCAAAAATACAGTATACTCCAAAAGGTTGGGAAATTTAGACCTTTTTGCCCGCATCTGAAGATGGGATAGCGTACGCTGTGCCCTTGGGCCTTTTCTGCAGTTATGATGTCCCAAATGGAACCCCCAAGGGCCCCAAATTCCCCCTACCATTATACAAAGCTACCACAGGACTTATGGTTCAAGGTCCTGCGAGTTGGCTATCCCAGTACCTGTGTGTCAGTTTGTCTCAAAAAAGGGACCTTATCCCGCTTCCCCCCAAAAATACCCTTTAAAGTCTGGTTGGAAAAAGGGGCCAAAGATTCGACCCAGACCTTACAAAACTTTGGGGGCCCTAATACCCTGTACATCACCTGTAACACCCCTCTGGAGTCCTACTCAAGACCATGCTGGGAAACAACCCCCTTGGTATATTCGCATTTGGGACCCTTTTGTCGTCAGCGCCCAAAGTTAAAGGTACGCGCCAGATTTTACTGGAAAAGACCGCAGACATCTCCGGGGACTGATTAATTATTGGCCCCCCATGACCTTGCGCGGTCCTCAGCGACTTGCTGAAGCAATAAACCTCATAGCGCCATTATTTTACGTGCTCTTTACTGCTGCCCTCCCACCCCCTTTTTCCCCGACGAGGGGGGGTGATGATGATGATGAAAGGGAAGGAAAGATCATAGACCTGATTGCCTGAACTACTGGCAGAAGAAATACATCCCAGCAAGTGGGGGATGAAGAAATTCCCCAAGCGGATTCAACCGTGGACAGAGGTTCAATTATGCTAGAAAACGGATTTTATAAGGATTTTCAAAAACCCCAGAAGATGAAATCCTCATGGGAACACGCCCCCGCACTTTAGCTCAAGTTTCAGAACTACAAAACTCTGGAAGGGCTGCAAAAAAGGTGAAGGAAGACGCGAACATATGGACTGCCCAGATAGCCTCGGGCCCTTGCCCACGGGTTTGGACTAATTGGAAGAATAGAGATTATCACAGCAGCAGGGAACCCCCGTGAAGCATTTCAGTGCAAATCAAGTCCCTCTGTGCCCTTGAAGCCCAACCAGGTAGCGTCCTGAAAGTCAAGGTATGGTAAAGCGAAAAAAACGGGGGAAACCAGGGGGAACCCTACCGCAGACCCAAGAGCAGACAGCGGCCCTAGGCGCCGTGTCATCCCAAATGGCTGGGGTCGGAAGTACTCCCATTATGGGAATCACCAGGCTCAGAAGAGAGGTTTTAAGGATCGGAATGACCACCCGGGGGAAAAACTGGAAACCGGAATGGCACCCGAGAGGTTGGTTGAAGAAAACCCTGGCCCCTGCAAGGGAAACAAACAATGGGAAAAAGGGGAAAGGGGCTACTGTGCAGGGAAACCTATGGAAATACAATGGATTGTTTCCCCCTAGGGAATGTACCCCGCTATTTCGGCTTGGGCCCATCACAGAGGAAAAGAACCAAGCATTGGCCTATGTGCAGAAGCTGTATTTTTGGCCCAGGTATCAGCTCCATGATTGCGCCTCAATCAAGCTGTTCAGTCTGTGCCACCCGAACCCTCCCTACAGCTCAAGTTCCATGCAGCCTTGGCGAAAACCAGAGTACCCCTTCGAAAGGATCCCAAATGGACCACATCAGAGCCAAAAGTGGAAAAATCGAATATGTCTTAGTGGCTTGGACATGTTTTCAGGATGCCAGAAGCCTACCCCGTGCCAAAATGACCTCAAAGTAACGGCAAAAAAAAGTTGTTTTCGAAATAGTTTCGATTTGGATCCCCAGGTGATCGATCAGACCAGGGTCCCGATTCTCTTCCCCGGTTTTTCCAGAGTTATGGAAAGTTAGGGGTAGTTTTGGGCTCCCACGCCCTACCATCCCCAAAACTCTCGAAGGTAGAGAGAATGAATGGGAATTCCCGAATAAATTTTTTAAAGTGCGCTGAAGTCCCCTTGCCCTGGCCAGAACTTCTCCCAATTGTCCTGTACCACGTTAGTCACACCCCAAGCAAAACTGGCCTAAACCCCCCTTTTGGGTACTGTTTGGGAAAACCCCTTCGTGTTTGAAGTCGGGGCAAGGCTAGGGGGAAAAATAGTGATGGACTGTTCAATTTGTGATTGAAATTTTCCAAAGAGTTGACTAATTTGCATGCTGCAGTTTGCTTGTCTTCCCGAATTACAGGAGAAAACGGTGCATGATTTCAGCCAGGGACCCGGGGTAAAAAAAGAGGCAAATTAAGGGGAAATTGCTGGAAACCAGATTTGAAGGCCCCTTTCTGTTATCTGATTACCCCACGGCAGTGAAATTGGAGGGAAAGCCCACAGGGGTTATGTTTCATTGTAAAAAGGGACCCCGTGACAAAATGATTATGTATATCCTTTTATTTTTTTTTCCCTTTGCAAAAATGGAGTGACCTTCGGGGGGCCCCACCAAAGCGTGCAAAACCTTTCCATTTGATTATTGTGAATTGTTTTCAGGATACAATTTGTCGGGGGGAACCCGATACGACCTGAAGTCTTCAATCGGGGGCAATTCTATTTGTGTGTGACCCTCCTGGGAAGAAAAATTTTTACTATTGGTTGTGTGGGGTGGAACAGGGGGGAGGTGGGGATATAAAAACCCAAAGGGGGGCCATAGATGTAAGGGGGAGAAGGGAAAATCCCTTGTTAGTGGGATGACATTTGACAAGGGGCCCACTCAAAAATGGGGTAACGGGTTTTTTTTCTAGGGGATGCTTTCCTTCTTTTTGAATATGAAAGTCCCTCGCAGAGATATGTTTAAATATGTTTGGGGGATATACTAATTTTATAAAACCAAGTTGGACTTATTGAATTTTAAAAAAAATCAAGAATGACCCCCCAAGGACACCCATCATAGTCCCAATGGAAAGGGCAATTCCAGAAAAAGGGAGAAGGAAAATCCCCAATCCCGAATATACTGTGGGAAGTTTTATTTTTATCGAAATCAAATTTCCCCCCCCCGGAAAAAAATTTTTGGGTTTTAAAATGGGGGAAATACCGGGGAAGGGCCCATGTTTAACAGTTGGGTGTTTGGCCTTGCAGGAGCCCAACCCCCCCTTGGAAAAAGCATCCCTACCACCAAGTCACAGCAGACAATGAGAAAGTGTTTTAGTTTATTGAAAAAGCAAAAAGCTTCTGGATGTGGAACCTAATCCCTCTAGTAAGTTTCAAACCCAAAATGAGACCCCCGGGGGGGGTTTGGGTGGCTTGGGAAATCACTTGTTTTTTCCCAATATACGGACGGGGGTGCATTTTTTGGGGGGGTTCTCACCCATTTTGCCAGGTCAAAACTGACTAGTGGGGAAAATTGGTGAATCTCCCTGGAACCCTTGGGGGTGTCTTTGGTTGTGGGGGATGGGAGATGAGAAATGGGTTGCCCGCTACCTGGAAAGGTCACTGCACATTAATTAAGCTTTTCATGCCCTTCAAAGGGTTACCCCGGGAAAACCCGCCCCCCACCTAGTGACCCCCGAGCAGGAAAAGACGAGCAGCCTCCCAAAATCCCCGGGGAAGATCCCCAAAGTATATTATAGATGCAATTGGAAATGCCTAGGGGGGTCCTGCCGTTCAAAGCGCGGATAGATTGCTTTTGGTTGCTTCCCCCTTTTTCCCCAAGTGCAAATCAATAAATTTTGGACTGGTTAATTTATTTACTATAATCAGCAAAGGTTTGTTAAATTCAGTAAAATGGGGTTTTAAGGAGTCTTTAAGAATTTGGCCCCAATCTAGGATGACCTTAAAAACCGATTAGCCCCCCCCCCCTCAACTGGTGTGGGTGAGAAAAAGGAGTTTGTGGGGTGATAGGTGAAAAAATGTGACCCCCATATACCGACAACACAGGAGTGAATGGCAAAAATCACTATCGCCCTAGGGAGATAAGAACCTGTCAAGGAACTTAGGGGAACTCAGGAGTGGGGCACTTTTGGGCCTTTGGTGCTGATTGGATGGGGCTGGAAACGTTGGCTGAAAAAGATAGGGGTAATATGTGGTATACTAGTGGTTCGCCCCCCCCCCCTTTTGTTTTGCTGTTGGTGCCCCTCTACAAAAAAATTTTTGGCCAGGTAGCTGGGGAGGAACCACCTCAGGGACCTTTTAAGCACGAACAGGAACCTTGTGGCGGTGGATGAAGGAGGTATTGGTGACATCCCCCCTCAAGACCCCCCCTAAGTATGAAAAGGTCAAATCTCTGATTTTTAAAGGGACAGATAGGGGAAAACCTCACAATGTTGGTAGGTATGGGAAGTTGCGTGTTGAATTCACCTATAGGGGGGTTTCCCCAGGCTTTTTGAAGAAATCCCAAAAAAAACCCCCTCCCCCGTGTGAGCAGTTTCCAAAAAGGTATAGGATACCCCACCCCATGTAGTTGACAGGGACAGTGGGGAAAAAAATTTGGGTTTTAGGGGGGGGTTGGAAGGTAAAGAGTTTAAACTAATATGTAAAGCATATTAATTTTGAAATCCAAGCTTTTCTTTAAAAAAGAAATTCGATAAAAGTGGAATCCCTTTTGTGAGGAATGATACACCAAATATGAAGAGATTTAAGTGGTTGCGGTCCCGGATGTAAAATTTGTTTCAGTTTTCCCCGGATGTGGGCTTTGGTTTTTCTCCCTTCCTTAAGTTTCGTTTCACTGGAAAAACAAGTTTCGGCCGATGATTCCCGGGAACTTTTTATCAGAGACAAAATGGGCCAAAGAAATTACCCCGAAGCTGCCCAAATATGGAATTTCTCCCTTCCCGCCCCTATGCGTGCGTTGTTTGATTACAGAAATTAAATATGTGTGTAATCATTGTATTTTAGAATTATTGGAAAAAGAATGGTTTGAACCCGAACTCTGCGTCTGACTCGTTTCTAATCGGCCGTACATGTTCCCTGACGTGATTTGGGTACCGGGACAAAAGGGTGACCCCCCAGGTTGGCAAACGCCCCCGACAATGTTTCAGAGTTGGCCCAGGAGGAGGCGGGGCAGATCCCCGGGGGAAGTGATTAGCACACAGGTTTGGGGGCGAGACATGGAAGGCGTTGGGACACGCGATTTGGGGGGCAAGGGAGCTTGTAGGGGAGGGTTAAACTGACAAGTCCAAAAAAAGGGGCCCCCAAAAATTAGGGCCCCAAATTTTAGCTGGGTATTGAAACGGTGTATTTGGCCAATAGCAAACCCATCACCTGGTTAAATACAGGGGGGGGGTCTCCGGGGTCCTATCGGCCTGAAATTTAGTAGGTGGAAGCCCCAAAAAGAGCCTGGCGAGTAACCGCCAGATTGACATGATGTCTCGTATTGGGCATCCACGGCAGGAAAGTGACTTTAAACGGCTAGGAGGAGAGGGGGCGGGGATGTAACCAAACACAATAAAAAAAGGGAGCGGCTCAGCGGATCTGAGTTAGGGAATTAAAGAAAAATTCCCGCCCAGGGGAGAAGGTCAGACCGTTATCCTGAGGGCACACCAAAATGCCCCAGATAGGTGCCCTAAGACTTGGTTTACCCCTCCCCTGCCCCTTGGTCTGAGGGTGGTACGCAAAAGAAAAAAACCAGCTG
>JAODAL010060803.1:0-20681 GCA_025379985.1 Phyllomedusa bahiana | reverse complement strand
AATACGTTCCTCCTTAGCGCTCCAATAGATGTTAGCATAGGGGGGCCACTTGGCCCCAGGGCAGTCCACGCCTTGGAGATAAAACTGTCCCAAAGAGAAAATAATTTTCTCATGGGGGACAATCTCCAGGAGGAGAGAGGATAAAACTGAGTAATTCGGAGCACAACCCGCGTCGGTCAGTGATCCCGACACTGCTGATAATCCATCAGAGTGTTCTATCGATGTGTATAGTGAGACCACATCAAAGGACACCAGGACACAACCCTCAGGGATCCTGATCTCACGTATTTTACAAAGGAAATCTGATGTGTCTTTGATATAGGAGGGAGCAGTCGTGGCAAAGGACTTCAAGATTTTATCAAGAAAAAATGGCAATATTGCTAAAAATGGACCCTATACCCGAGACAATGGGTCTACCAGGGGGTTCTACCAAAGATTTATGAATCTTGGGAAGAATGTACAATATCGGGGTAACTTCTCCAGTTTTACCCAATGCACGTTGTCGGGATCGATGACCGACGGGGTTTGTTCCGATCTCATAGGAGAAAAAACATGGAAGTGAGAGAGCGAATTAACAAACACAAAAGCATTGATAGGAGGAGAATTGTTAGTCTACCGGTGAAACGCCCCCATTTTATCGAATTAATCATCTTTTATATCCAGTTGGGGGTTTAGAGTGATAGATATTACACCCTGAGAGATGTGGGATTCAGAAAATTGTGTTAAAAGAATTAAAGTTGATTTTTGAATTAAAATCATTAATCCAAATGGTTAAATTAAGAGTTTTACATAATTTGTTCTAACTCCCGTTTTAATTTGTTACTTTTTTGTTTATATTTTTTTAAAATATCAATCACATATACATGTCTTATTTTTAATTTATATCTCTTTAGGTTGAAGATGGAGGAGCGGGACCATTATTATTGTTTTGTCCTTTGGGCTTCAGCTATATTGTACTATTATTTTAAATTTGTGTATATTTATATATCATTCTATTTATTTATCCCCGTTTTTGCCCAAATGACTGTTTTTTTGCTTGATTGGTTTTAAAAATTTGGGACACTTTTATTTGGGGCTATTTACAATTTGCCTTTTTGTTGTCTGCCAAAATTTCTCAAATTCATACTATGTATGTTTTGATGTAGTATAGTTTCCATCAATGTTGGGTTGTTGCTGTCATGTTTCATTGACATCTTCTTCTGTACATGATGTTGACAGCTTGGCATAAGAATTTAGCCATATAATTTATATTAGTGTACCTTTTAGACCGGGATAGATAACAGATTTTTTATACGGATATCTATTAATCTGCATTATGTTTGTGCTGACAGATTTAAGGGTTGGTTTCAGTGTTATATGGCCCCTACTCCCATACACACTTAATATTATGGATAGAGAAGTAATCTTGCTAATTTAACCCGACGAACTTACGCGCTGTTGCCCGACATGCGCAATGATGCTTTGTAGTCCAGTGGACATGCGCATTAAAGAGTTGTAGTCCGTAGGACAACGGACATGCGTGTTGTCCTCGGACATGCGCAGTAGCCACTATAGGACGCCGTTCTAGGCAACATGCTAGCATTGGGTCCCGCTCTCAAATAGGTCATCAATGATTGGAGATATTTAAGATTCATCACCTATGTTAGTCACAGATTCATTGGTAGAACACTTATCTATCATGTCACTGGATATTTGATTGGTGCTTGTATTATGGGGGTGTTTACTTTTGTTTGTATATATACCGCACTTGTAACACTGTAATTATGCTTAAAAGAGGCTCTATTTACCCAACTTTGAGCCCAAAGTTGCATTTTTTTTACTCTGGATTCACCATTAAAGAAGAGTTTTATGCTGACATCCGTTTCTTCAATTTTTCTGGATCTGGATGGTGAGAGTTGGGCTCTCTCACCTTAGGATGATCTGATGCATCACTGCTTCTTGTGAGGATATACATTTTTGGGACTTTAGTGCTGGTCTATACACCTTTCTTGTTGGTCCCCTTTAGGTAGTCAGGGCCCCCCTCTAGGTAGTCAGGGCCCCCCTTTCATTAGCCACGGTCCCCTTTGTAGTCAGGGCCCCTCTTTCTTTAGCCAGGGCCCCCCTTTGTAGTCAGGGCCCCCCTTTCATTAGCCAGGGCCCCCTTTGTAGTCAGGGCCCCCCTTTCATTAGCCAGGGCCCCCCTATGTAGTCATGGCCCCCCTTTCATTAGCCAGGGCCCCCCTTTCATTAGCCAGGGCCCCCTTTGTAGTCAGGGCCCCCCTATGTACCCGGGGCCCCCCTTTCATTTGCCCGGGCCCCCCCCTTTTCATTAACCAGGCCCCCTTTTTAGTCGGGGCCCCCCCTTTTTCTTAGCCCGGGGGGCCCCCTTGAAACCCGGGGTCCCCCCCTTTTTTGCCAGGGACCGCCCTTTGAAACCCGGGCCTTTCCCCTCGGGGTAGAAGGACCCCCCCAAAAAGCCGGGGAAACCCTCTTTTTAGCCAGGGACCCCCCCAATGTAGTCGGGACCCCTCCTCTGAGCCGGGGGAACCCCCCTCTGTAGTCAGGCCTCCCTCTGAAAGCCGGGGGCCCCAATTCTTTTGGAAAAGGACCCCCTCTGTTTCAGGGACCCCCCTGTGGGTTCGGGCCCCCCCTCTGCACCCAGGGCCCCCCCCTTTGGTAGCCAGGGACCCCCCTCTGAAAGTCAGGCCCCCCCTTTTTGTTGCCAGGGCCCCCCCCTCTGTTTTTCAGGCCCCCCCTTTCTGAAACCGGGGGCCCCCCTCTTTGTCCCAAGGGACCCCCCTCTTGGGTTCGGGGAACCCCCTTTTTTTACCGGGAAACCCCCCCTTTGTATTTAAGGGGACCCCCCTTTGTACCCCGGGACCCCCCTTTGTAGCCACCCCCCCTTTCCTGTAGTCGGACCCCCCCTGTAGCCCCGGGAAACCCCCCAAAATTTTTGCCATGGCCCCCCCTGTGGGTCAGGCCCCCCCTTTCGTAGCCGGGGAACCCCCCTTTAAAAGCCAGGGAAACCCTTTGTGGGCCAGGGACCCCCCTGTAGCCAGGGCCCCCCAAAATTTGTCCAGGGACCCCCTTTGTAGCCGGGGACCCCCCTTTGTAAGCCAGGGCCCCTTCTGTATCAGGACCCCCCTGTAGTCAGAACCCCCCTTTGTAGCCAGGGCCCCCCTTCTGCGGGTTGGCCCCCCTTTGTAGCCGGGGGACCCCCCTTTTTTGTACCAGGGCCCCCCCCTCTGAAATTAAAAGGGGCCCCCCCTTTGTAGCCAGGCCCCCCCCTTAGAAGTCAGGCCCCCCCTTTGAACCAGGGGCCCCCCCCTTTTTTAGCCAAGCCCCCCCTTTGTTGTCGGGGCCCCCCCCTCTGTATTCGGCCCCCCCTTTGTCCCCCGGGGACCCCCCTTTGTAGTCAACCCCCCTCTTTTAGCCAGGGACCCCCCCTTTGTCCCCCCGGGGAAACCCCCTTTTGAGCCGGGTACCCCACGGGTGGGCCAAAGGGACCCCCCTTTTTTAGCCAGGGCCCCCCCTTTTTGAACCCGGGGATCCCCCCTCATATTCGGGACCCCCCTTTTGAAAAGCCGGGGGGCCCCCCCTTTGTAGCCCGGCCCCCCTTTTGTACCCCAGGGCCCCTTCCCTTGTAGTCGGGGAAACCATTTTTTGGTAGCCGGGGCCCCCCTTTGTACCCGGGGACCCCCCTCTGTAGTCGGGGCCCCTTTCATTTGAAACCCCGGGGACCCCCCTTTGTGGGCAGGGACCCCATTTTTTTACCCCAAGACCCCCCCCCTGTAGTCAGGGCCCTTGTACCAGTTTAAAAAAAAAAAAACAATCACTTCCCCGGCCCCGGGGTTCGCTCCCGCCGCCCCGTGCTGCCGCCGGGGTCCTCCCGGGTTCCTGCATAGGGGGGCCCACGGTTTTTTTGGCCCTTCACCCACCCCGCCTACGTCAGCAGTGGGGGGCCGGCGTCCGGCAGGCTGAAGGCAAACCCCTTCAGCCCCCCCGGGGGAGATAAAGGAAAGCACCGCGCAGCCCCGGGAGTTTGGGACATTTTCCCCCGGTTAAACCGGGGACTTGGCCCCTCGGGGGCACTCGGGAAGCGGGGGCCCGGGGGGCTAAGGGACCGGGGGCCCGGGGAGGGGCCCCCGGGGAGCGGCGGCACCCCTCTGGCGCCCACGGGCACCCTCGGGGGGGCCCACCGGGGGTTTAAACCAACCCCCCCCCGGGGGCCCAGCCCAAAGCCTGCCCACTCCTCCCTCCTGCAAATTCAAAAAAAAATTGGGAAAAGCACCCTCTTTTTTCTTCCCCAAAATTTTTGGGGGCAAAAACAATAAATTCTTTTTATTTGGGAAAAATACGGTATATGGGGTAATTTAGTTTAACCCCTAAAGGGCCCAAAAGTTTGTTTTTATTTTCTTTCTCTTTTTCATTTTATATCCATATCATCTTTTTTTTTTTTTTTTTTGAAAGGGGCTGTGTAAAGGCTTATTTTTTTGCAGCATAAGCAAAAAATTTTTACGGGTACCATTAGGGGTACATTTTTTTTTTTTCACTTTGTATTCCAAATTTTTATAGGCAAAGTGTGTAAAAAAAACCCTGGTAGTGTTTTTTTTTTTTTTACGAGCTTACTGTAGGACATAAAAAAAAATTACAAACAAAACTCCCAATTTATACCAAATTTTTTGTTTTTTTTTAAAGGGTTCCCGTAATGTTTCTCAAAAAAAAATAAATAAAATTTTCTCCATTGTTAAAAATTTTAATAGCCCTCTTTTTTACATTGGTTTCTATTTTTGGGCTCATGGGGCTTTTTGATTGCTTTTTATTCCATTTTTTTTGCACAGTGGGATAAAAAAAATTTTTTTTAAATTTTTTTTTAAAAACCCGGTTCAAGGAGGGGGTAAAATATCAGTTTTATAAACACGGAGTTGATTTGCCAAAATGGTGATGCCAAAATAAATGTGTACTTTTTTACAATTTTTCATGCAAGCATTTGTAACTGGGAACGGATTATATGTGTGTTTTTTTGTGTTTGTTTTTTTCACTTTTTATTTGCTTGGCCACTGTTTTAATACATCAGACGGCTCTCACTGCGGATGGCACCTACCCAGCTGTTACACACAGGGACAGTATATACACAAATGTAACACACAGGTAAATATTGGACATGTATATATACTGTTCCTGTGTGTATGCTATATATATATTTATATACACAATACACCACTATATATATAGACATGTACTTCACACAGGGACAGTATATACTCAAATGTAACACTCAGATGAGTATTATACATGTGTATGTATATACTAATATCATACATGCCAACTATCCCGATTTGGGTGGGATGTTCCCGCTAATGGGGGTCCCCTCCTGCCCCCCCGGAAGAGTCAGCGAACCTCGCGCCGCGAGCAGGCAGCAGGGGTTCTTTAAATGAGTGCGGCGCCGGAGTAGTTTCAGGGCGCTGCTCCGGGGCCAACTGGGCCGTTCCTACAGGTGGGCGAAGCTCTGGCGGTGGGCGGAGCTTCTCATTGCAGTGAGCAGAGAGAGTTAGGAGACTAATCATTCGGGGCAGAAGGCTTGTGCCGCGAATGAAACTGCCTAGCGACGCCCCTGTTTGGGGGCCTACACTAAACTCCTAACTTCCATGACTGCCCCTAAAAACCCTGTAACCACATTACAGAGAGGCTATCGGATTCTGTCTAACCCCTCCTATGTTAAGGTCACTATTGGCATTTTAGAGATTTAACTTCTGGAGTTTGTGGTATCCATAATTCTGCCCACTACAGGCAGCTGCAGACATCCAAAGCCCACTGCTTCTGGGCTTCTGAAGGGATCCAGTCCTGTAGGATTAATTGAAAATAAATTCCATGATTAATTACCAAAATGTCTAATAACAGTCATACAGTGGTGGCTTTGAATGGTGCCTTTTATTGTGCCCAAGAAGAAAAGTGTTTCTCATGACCATGCCAGTGTGGTGAACTAACGTGTACCTTAACTGAACATAAGTTTTGCTCAATGGTAACATCCATCTTGAATTACATGGATTTGTTTCTACTGTATATTCCTTTGATATAAAGAAAATAAGTTCTCCTGAGAAATGATGAAAGGACTGATACGACTGTCTAGATTCAGTTCTGTAAAGTACATTCAGATATTATGAGTTTGTGATTTCATTTAGATATGGCGTTGCTAAAACTGCAAGCAAGTAGATGGGCAATTTGATATTCTTAAGAAAAGATTAGCAATGAGATTATGTGATGTGCTTTATAGAAGAATATTGTTTTACCAAATAAATAAATTTTGATAAATATGAATCTCATAGGTCAGTAGCATTTTGTCTATATGATTAAACTAATTCACATTTATAATAACATTGGTTTTAGGTTTTAAGGAGTACACCCCAAGTTTTTGCCATTAAAAAAAGAATCCTGATGATTACACCGGGAAACCACAAAAATACCATAACTTTCCTCTGATTTTTGAATAATTTTTTTTCTTGATTCAGGAACACTGACTTAGCCAAAATAATAAAATAAACTGATCCCTCACCATATAATATGTAACAGCAGGATTCTAATGCCGGTGCTTGGAGAAATCCACGTTAGCAGAAGGATAGTAATCCTAGATAGTAACAAAATTCAAAATGTATTTATTTTTTATCCCATAAAAACAGTTCAGTTGACAACCAAGGGCTGTTATTGCTACAATGCAGTGTGGGCTATATAAGTACATTAAAAATGCCAATACCATTTCTTATTACACCACTAATAAGCAATATTCTGTTCAATCATTTATCAACTGTGATTCTTCATACATCATTTATGTAATTGCCTGTAAACAATGCAGAGTACAATATGTGGGGTTAACATCCAGACAATTTAGGAAACACATTAGCAAACATTTACAGGATGTACGGAACCCAGGTACTCACAATGTGTGAGCATCTAAGCATTTTCTCTCTGTTTACTCTGGTCAGCTCAGTAGCTTCATGGTTACTGCTATTGAGAAAGTAATTAATCCCTCTAAGGAAGAAGATAGGATTAAAAAATAAAAACATATGGCGACATGTATGATTTTTTAGCACCCAGGTGACATTGTTTTAGGGTGCATTAGTAACACAGAATCAAATGAATCTATGAACCTGTTCTACTGCGGGTCATAGATTTAGCGCTTTCTAGCTACTAAGCGACACTTCTGGCTCAGGTAAACCACTTTAAAAGTGGTCTACCTGTTCCAGCAGTAATGTGCCTGGATGTGCCATACTAAAGCTATATATGTGTAGCTTCGTACGGTTGTAGTTCGACACACCTCCAGCACACCTCCCCATCTCAGGCGCATTACAAAATACTGTGGATGTTTTGTAATGCGCCTGATATTGTAGTGTGCCTGGTTACAAATAGAGGGAATGGGGCTGCGCTCGTTTTTTGGCTTAAAAGACTCTAGACTTCTGGTGCAGCCCCGTTCATGCATGTCGCCCATAGAGAAGTTGGATTTGGATTTTGAATCTAAATACTCGCTTTCCTTCTGGTATGAATTTTAAGAATGATCTTAAATATATTTATTGATTAATGCTGTGATCATATGAGTGTTGTGTTTATCAATGAAGGGTTATGTGGACTGGGTGTGGGTTTATATTGTAGTGTTTCCCATTTCACCTTAGCTAATGAATAAGGGTATGTTCACATGGAGTAATTGCGGGGCATATTTCAGCGCATAATTCCACTGCTATACGCCCCTAATTACGGTAATTTATAGCTCTAATAGAGTCCTATCTTCCATGAGGCTTGAAACATGTAAGGGATGAAGGTTGGTTGCCTCAGGGTGTGGTTTTTTGCTTTTATAGCATGAACTGAATTTTATGGGATTTTGCAATAAATTTAAAACATTTTTACCAATGTGGTGGATCTACTACTATCAGTGATTACCCAACAATATTAGGCATTGATTCTGTTAACAAAATTCTATGTGGGTGGACAGACTCCCTCTTCCAGATTTTGGTTTAGCTAATCCAAAAACAATACATAGATGACAGAATGGATAGTCTTTAAGTTTTATGGAACGGTTTAGTCTAAAAGTTTTGCTTTGTTGTGATGTGAAAGCCCTTTATACTTCCATATATAGGTAGGCAGGTAGGGTATATGGGCCCATATAGGCAAGCAGGCCGTGTATAGGGCCCATATAGGTGAGCAAGCTCTGTATAAGGCCCATATAGGTAGGCTGGTAGGGTATAGAGGCCCTTATAGGTAGGTAGGCAGGCAGTGTATAGGGCCCATATAGCTGGTGAAAAGATAAAAAAAGAAATAACTTACCTCTCCAGGATCCCCCAAATGTGAGGAGCGCCTGGCTAGTCTCTGAGCCCGTCACAGGTGGCGTGATTATTTGACGTCATTGCGCCACCCTCGACAGCACTGTGGGCTGGTGCCTGTTAGGCTATATTCACACGGCTTATTTGCGGGGCATAATCACGCCCCGCAATTACGCCATGTGGACGGGGCGGGAGCGGGGGGCCGGCACCTCGCCGGCCCATAGACTATCATTACCAGCGGCGCGTATATGCCGCTAGAAAATGACATGTCGCTTATCTCCCCGCTCGGCGGATTCGCCGAGCGGGGAGAGGAGACGTAATCCATAGTGCTCTATGAGGAGAACTGTGCATTACCGTAATGACTGGGACATATTCCAGCTCGTAATTTGCGCAGTACGGCGCGTAATTACGGACTGAAATACGTCCCATTTTAAGCCGTGTGAACATAGCCTTAGGCTTAAGGCTTAAAGAGTACCTATCACCTTCAGACAAACCTCATGAAGTAACAGAAGACTAAAATACAAACACATTCTCAAATAAGCTTCATTAAGAAAACCAAAGCTTTTCACCTGTATTTCAGTTTTTAAAAAAGCACTGGCCCTTTAAGACAGCTCTGAAGTCGGGCCAAGTTGGAGCATGACAGCTTGATGGATGACAGTTGTAAGTTCCTGAGCTGGGAGAGTCCACAGTGCAGGGGGGAGCCTGTAAATCCTCATCATGTGCACACCAGCAGCATTAGATGTCTGTGTGCTATGGAGGAGAATGCTTTGTCTCGACTGCACAGAGAAAAAGTCAATTTTTTTCAGCGTTTTTCAATTTCTAAAAAAAACTGAAAAAATGACTGAAATCAGCTCCCATAGACTCTATAGTAAAACCTCCTGCTTCTTTTTTCTGCTCGTTTTTTTTACTGGTTGTCTTTTGCAACATGTAAAAAACGCCAGAGACGGGCAGAAAATTTACTCAAAATTTTTCACTGGTAACCCACCCAGGAGACCAAAGTCCCACCTATAGTTGGTGTTAACAAAGGTTCTACCTTATCAAATCTGCATACAAGTGTCCGATTTTTGCGCAATTAAAGATTTCTTCGCTAAAAATGTTTTTTTGTGGATTTTTGTGCTAGAATCCGTTTTTTCAGGGATTCTGGAGCTAAAATCCTTTTCTTAACAGATTTTTGCGCTAATAAAGTTTTCTCGCTTCTGACGCTAAAAATACAGGTCTTTTTATGGATTTTGGTGCAATAATAGGTTTTTTATGGATCTTGACGCTAATAAAGTAATCTCGCTTCTGACGCTAAAAATACAGTTTTTTAATGGATTTTTTTGCTAAAACACGTTTTTTTTACGGATTTTGTCCCTATTAAAGTTCTCTTGCTTTTGTCGCAATAAATACGTTTTTTACGGTTTTTGGCGCTAAAATACGTTTTTTCACGGCTTTTGACACCAAATTCTTCTTTTAAACGAATTTTGGCGCTATTAAAATTATCTCACTTTTGTCACTAAAAATATGGTTTTTTTATGGTTTTTTGGCGCTAAAATTTATTTTTACGGATTTTGACACTAAAATACTTGTTTTACGGATGTTGACGCTAATCAATTTATCTTGCTTTTGTTAGCAAAAAGACGCTTTTTTATGGATTTTAGCGCTAAAATCCGGTTTTTTCGGAGTTTGTTGCTATTAAAGTTAACTCGCTTTTGCCGCTAAAAATCCTTCTTTCTTACAGATTTTGGAGATAAATTTATTAGCGTCAAAATCCGTAAAAAGCCGGATTTTTAGCAGCAAAAGAGGGATAACATTAGTAGCGCCAAAATCCATAAAAACATTGACTTTAACGTCAAAATCCATAAAAAAAAGTATTTTAGCACCAAAATCAATAAAAAAGTATTTTTAGATAACTTTAATCGCGCTAAAATCCGTAAAAAAGTATGTTGGCGCTAAAATATGTAAAAAAGCATTTTTAGCAACAAAACCGAGATAACACTATTAGTACCAAAATCCGTAAAAAAAAAAATATTGTAGTGCCGAAATCCGTAAGAGAACTGATTTTTAGCAGCAAAAGCGACCTAACTTTATAAGTGCCAAAATCCATAAAATTAACGATTTTAGCGCCAAAATAAGTAAAAAAAAGGAACTTTAGGGCCAAAATCCGTAAAAATCTTATTTTTGGCTACAAAAGCGAGACAATTTTACTAGCGCCAAAATCTGTAAAACGACTACAAGATGACCTATAGATGCAATAATGTGTTTTCCATCCCCTTTTGTAGGGTGGAGTTACACCCAATGGCTTAATTTATGCAGACATTGAAAACCAGACTTGAAGACAAGCAAAAAACGGGGGTAAAAAACGCGCCATAAAACGCAAATCGTGGAAAAAAACAGGCGTTTTTTCAGCTACTTTTGACAGGAGGGGACAAAAAACTCAGTTTTAAGTATTTGGCTTTCAGGTCGTTTTTTGTCCACTGCAGTGTAGACCTAGCCGCAGTGCGCTGTGCCTGCTCTATTGTATGTAGTGAGAGACTCACACTGTCCAAGCAGCTATGCCCTCAACTCCCCCTGCACAGTTGGTAACTTCCAACTGATTTATAAGGATCTCCTGAGTTACAAAGTGAAAGTAAAACCTGTTCCCCTGTAAAACTGACAAAAATCCTCTGGATTGCTAAAGACATGTATTTGAGACATGTATTTGAGAAAAGTCAAGGTATGGGTGTCTGGCAACTCAGGACACTCTTGGTCCACACACTGGGGTCCCCAGATTCTTCTGGCAGTCCCTCAAACTGCCCACCTGTGTTATTGTGAGTTGTCTGCGTCTCCTTAGTGTCCACTCTGCCTGGGTCTCTATCTTCTCTCTGGCTCTCTGTGCCTGCTCAATCTCAGAGGCTGCAGTGAGTTGGGATGTTCTTCTCTGCCAAAGCCTGCCCTGTCTATTTCCGGCTTAAAAGACAGCGGTTCCTCTTTAACTGCTGCTCTAAACTGGAACCACTTGAACCAAACTCAGAACATAACCATAACTATATCTAACTCCAGAGCTGACAGGCTCTACCTTAGAACTGTGTACATAGCCTCTAGCTCTCCCTAACAGCCCCAGCTGTCTCTCTCTCTCTCTCTCTCTCTGAGTGCTAGGTTATTAACCCCTTCTCCTAATGACTCAGCACCTTTATACATTTTCCAGAGCACTACATTACTAAGCATGCTAAACATATTTACACATTACTATACAGTATAAGAGGAAAGTAATTCAAAAGAGAGGAAAAAGGGGAAAAGCTCAAATTTTACTTTTAATATAACTTCTTAAAATACATTTACATATGAAATATAGACATCTTCAATCAAAAACAAAACTGTCTCTTATTAAATGTTAACAGTATAATAGTTTGTCAAGAAACTCACGTGACCAGACATATCATCCGAAACATATGATGATGCAATGCTCTTGTCCGTGGGGAGCTATGAATAAATATTCATCAATACACAAGATATGTCTAGAAACTAACAATCCCCTATTATGCCTTACCTAAATAGCAGGGTCCCTGCCCCGAAAAGGACGACCCCACTCTATGGAGGCTAGCCCTATACACACCTGCCAAAAACTGCTGTCTATATCATTCACAGTATCCAATTGTACGTAATATGTATACTTCCTAGTATCCGACGCGCTTACCCACTTCAGATAAGGGTTTGTCAGGGGACATACAAAAGGCACAAAGACTAAATAAATCTACCAAATCTATGAGACAATATATATCCAAGAACGTCACTAGACAAGTGATCGGCAAAAAAGATATAGCATCTTCAATCCCCCAGAGGATGATAAATGGGACTGAATACAGAGGAGCCTCCTATGTATTCCATCTTATATCCACCATAAAACGTGTGCATGAAGTTAGACAAATCACTAACTGTCTACACCCCCCTAATAACGTCTGATGTAAACAGAACCAACCCCTTTATATGTAAGGAATCCAGGTTTATTTCAAAGATAAACCTAAATAGACTCAGACAAGCATACTTACCCCAAGTGAAAAATCTCCTACAGCATAATTAATTGCAACATGTAGTTTACAAAAGCCAAACGAGCAGAGGTCGTCACGGGAGAGACCGGAAGAGATGGGAAGTGACATATCGTCTAGTAGATGCACTCGCCCAAAATGACGTCTACAAACGGAAAAGTCAAACAGGTAAGGATAATCACACAGAGAAACTGGAAGTGAAGTATCGTGTATCTACTCCGATACACTAAGCCCAGGATGATGTCCACAACTGGAAAAGAGGCATCCTCCCATAACTAGCTAAGACAAAGTTCAGGGCTGACATTCTCATGATAGTCCACACATATTGGAAGGTCTAAACCATACAGTCTGGGAGAAGGCAAAAGTGCACCATGATGTTTAGCCCAGAGCATATTATGTGCTCAACATAAGAAATAAGAGCCTATCTAAACCATTAAGTCTATAAGCAAACATAACTTAATAGATACTAGATTGAACCAAGATTATCTACATATTACAGGATTAAATAAAGTAGGCTGTATATAGGAGCTTTATTATTATGATGAAGCACTCCACAATAGACTAGATGACTCATTCAGAAATAAACTTAATATACAGATACTGCCATTATGTGTAAGGTGCTGTATATGGAATAAAATATACAACATATTCAGTCAATATGGTGGAATACAGATGAATAACAAAAAAAGGCACAAATGATCTCTCAAATGAATCAATCAATCCATATTTCAAGGTAGATATCCTATAAAAATATATATAGCACCAAAATTGAAAAAATAAAGATAATATCAAAAGATAAACCTCTGTCATCATCTAATCCCAGAGATTTGTATTTATAGATCAGAGGTAATAATGATACAGGTCTAGCAAAAATAGGTATTAATCGCTAAAACATGAAAAAATCAATCTCTCGTTTAGTCCCCTAGGGTATACCGTGTCCAAGCAGTACATCTATTTAGACTCCCTCTTCAGACGCTCATCAAAGGGACCATGATAAGGAGACAGATGGACCTTTTCAGTTGCACAAAAAGTGATACTGTTAACCATATTGTCATGACATTCCAACACAGGGCGAGAGATTAGTGTGTTTTGCCTATATGTGATGTCACCTGTATGTTCAAGCACCCTCCCTCTCCTCTCCACTCTCTCTTAGTTTTGCCAATATATTAAAGCATACATTGGCAAGTGCAAAGTGTATTATGCCCTTACTTTTGCAATGAAGAAAGTCACGTATCTGGAAGGTCTTATTAGTTACCTGGTGGTGGAAAATATCCGTTCTACTGACAAAGGGACATGCCTTTCAATGATTACACTTAAACATACCCTTAGTGCCTCCCAGACTTAACCACATAGGGGCTGCTGTAGGTTGTTCATAGTGACTGTGAATGAGATGGCTTCTAATAGACCTCCTTTTTCTATACATTACTGATGGATAAAGAGGAAGGATATTAGCCAAAAAGGATCAAGGTTTAAGATGTTCCAATATTTCCTCAATACGTGAGTGACCCTATTTGATTGGTCAGCAAATGTGCCAATGATTCTTGGGGAAATTATTCCCATGTCTCTGTTACAGTACTTATAGATGACAGAAGATGTTGTCTATTTGATAGAAGAGCATGGTGATAAGCTCCTCCCAAAACGTCTTGAGGGTAGCCTCGTTGTTTAAATCAATATTGTAGATCTCAAGTCTGTATCTTATATTCTTCCATTGTGGTACAATTTCTCCTCATATTGATATACTGGCTCTTTGGGATACCCCTCTTTAGTGAGCTAATATGATGACTCTCCCAGGCCGGCCAACCAGTTGTGAAGTTGGTTTCCTGTATGTGGAAGTGGTCAAAGTACCATCATATTTCTTTTGGATTTTAACATCCAAGAAATAAAGGCTATTGTTGTTAATCTCAAATGTAAAATGTAAGCCCAGATCATTCACATTTAGTCCTCAAATGACAGTTTTTCACCTGTTCATAAGAATAAAAAGATTAATGTAACATCCCCAAGAATGTTATCTGGAGGGGTCCATTGTGATTCCTTGTCTCCAAACACAACTATATCCTCTCACCAGCCCGGGATCAAGTTAGCATAAGTGGGGGCACAAGCACTCCCCATCGCTGTATCCCTGAGCTGGTATACAGTATAATACAATTATATACAGTTGCCCTCCTTAATACCAGTTGAGGGAAAACAGTGCCCCACCACCCACTCACCAGTGTAGTGGAAAGTGGCTCCTACTATACTCCGTTATTGTGCACAGCAAAGCACTGTGCAGGAAGGTATAATGTAATGTGGGCAGGACTAAGCAGAGGAAGGGGGAGTAGGAAGCCATCTCATCCAAACTTACTCCATTGTGCCCTGTACTCAGATGTGAAGCAGACTGTGGCCCCCACTATACTGACGTGTGCAGTTGACAGCTATTCGTGCTTCATCAACCTGTGGTCGGCCGCTCCTGCTGCATTCAGTAACACATTGTAGGGCTGTACAAGGATGCACAGTGTGATGGTTACATTTTCTCTTAATAGACTCACTAACCTGTTGCTAAAGCTGAGAGGTGGTCAGTAACCTAGGAAACCATCTGTAAACAAGCAGGAGATAAAAATGCTTTAACTTTGAAATGAAGCAAGCTCAGAACAGAAATGAATTTGGCAATAAACTTTTTATTTTGCTTTGCCAACATGTTTAAAGCTAATCAAGAGATAGGAATAGACTAACCCTTTAAGTGGCCCAAACATATTAAATTATATATTTTCTCCGGTCCACTAATATGGGGAGAGGTGCTTCTCTGTTGGGAGGCAGCAGTCCACACGGTAAGGTTTTCAGATGGATTTTCAGATGGTTTTTGAATTTGAAATCCGACTGCCAACCATCCACATAAACATAGAAAATCTACTCAGTAGTCTACACTGACCGGATTTTCAGCCTTGCTGATTTTTACATTGCCAGCGTTCCGAAAAACTCGAAACTCGGATTTTGGGCAGAAGTTGTGCTATTTAATGGTTTAAGGCACAGGTATCAAACTGCCGGCCCTCCAGCTGTTGGGAAGCTACAACTCCCATCATGCATTTGTATGATCTATAACAGTGGACATGATGGGAGTTGTAGTTTCCCAACAGCTGGAGGGCCGGCAGTTTGACACCCCTAGTTTAAGGCATCGGGCAAATCCGCAAACCATGGACAGAACCGTCCCCCCAACCTATTAAAAAGACAATAAAATGCCGGAAGATTTTTTAAGACAGAAACCGACCGACATTTTACACTTGCCATGTGGCCGTACCCTTAGTTTGCACTGCAGGTCATCAACTCTACTTAATGTACAAGTTTTTAACAGCATCAAAAACACAAGCAACAGAAAAAAAATTTTGCTTTTTAATTAGCCTGAATTTCATTTTTGTTCCAAATTAAAGTTGATTGCAAAACCACCTGCACAAAAACCATACATTTTCTACATGCATTTTAAATGCAGTTGAGAAATGCATGCAGTAGCGCAAGATGTGAACCCTGCCATAGGGTCATTTCCCATGTTGCGTTTTTGAAAAAATGCATGCATTTTTTATGGGTGTATTTACATGGATTTTTCAGGCTTTTCATTAAAACCTCTAAAGTGGATATAATAACTTGAGGCCAGTAGGGAAATATAAATTACATTACCCAAATTGCTTTTTTGTGGCAATTTGTTTTCTTCTATCACTGCAATAAAGTAGAACCGACTAAAATATAACTTTTAATTAGATACTTAAAACAGAACATATACACAAAATTTATATAGAACCTTAATCAAAATAATTGAATCCATATACTTATAACTATAATAGGGATGCCTTTTAAAGGTAGATTTAGGACTCACGGTTAGTCAAATGATTCCAGATGTGATGACTTATACCATTCATCCACCTTAGATGTCAGAAGATCGACTAATAAATAAATCCTAAAAGAGGAATAACCAAAACAAAAATAATCCTAAGATTACCCTCTACTAATCCTACTTAACCACAGGGACATCACCCCGAAAGGGGCGGCTCTGTAATAAACTGTCCCTAGGCAACTATAATACTAAATCAGGGGTGCAATAAAAAGAACACCCAGGATGAATTTTTTTTTTTTTTTAAAGTCCCGATGCGTTTCTGCCCTATCAATATAAAGGGCTCATCAGGGGACAAACAACCAATCACTAACCAAACAGAGATATAGAGACAATACCCTATATGATGAATATCTCTAGATGTATGATGGCACAATACACCCGTAGCAAAAGTTGGTGTTACGGGCGTCTTCATAGCAGCCCCTACTGCCTGTACATACCAATCCTGCATAAACATGAACGCATTGTGTGTTAGCACAAACCTTAATGCTTCACAAATAAATTCTATATGTGAATTCTCTACATCTCTTCTTTCTAAAAATGTCCTAATTGCTTCAATGCCATCCTCATGGCGAATCCTAGTATACAGACCAACAACATCTATAGTTGTGAGGCTATATCCTGTATGTACTTTAAATAGATTTAATTCCTATTTGAAACTGTTCACTATCCATTACTGAATCCTCATTACCCATATCTTCATTTAGGAGAACAAAAATATCTACTACTATATTCCTATCCTCAGATGAAAAATTCTCACTTCTACAAAATCCCTGAATTCATCTGTTGCAACAGGTTCATCTCCCAGTACAGTTTCAATCTCATGTCCTGTAACCTTCTCTTTAAATATTTCATGTAGGTTAAATTTTCTTAATGACTTACTTAAATCTATTTGAAATTGTACATAGTGTGAGAAGGTGACAGGCGGTGTAGCCGAGGGAAGGTATTTTTCCCCTAGGGTACTGTCCTATGTGGTGTTAGGAAGCCTCTGGACCAAAGCGAGTCACCGAGAGGTCTGGGCTCGGTGAAGGAAGGCCGACATTTTAGGTATCAGTAACACTATGTTACTGACACAGTGTTAGTATAGCGGTTCCAGTCCGCTTAGTCTGGGTCGGCTTTTCCTGGAGTGGTAAAAGAGCAGGGTGGGTGGCCACTCCCACGCCCCAGGTGAGGCTGGTGTTAGGCCTATAAAGTCTGGGCCTGCAGGCTTGTGTTTGTTCTTGCTGTGGACCTCTGCTGCTAAGAGGGAACCACGCTGTGACCGTCTAATGTTACAAGACAGAGAGGAACGCTCTGTATAGGTAGAGCTCAGCCGAGCAGGCATTTTGTTTGTGTTTTTGGCCTGAACTTTAAGGCCTTGTGTTTTGTTTTTCCTGCGAATAAACCCAGGCAGCGCCTGGACTTGAACTTTACTTCTGTGTCACTGTCTCGGTCTGTTGAAGCCCTGCTGCCTACCTGTTTGTGATGCTAACCCCCCACATATGGTGTCTCGGATGTGGCAAACAGACTTAAAGGGACATACACGTGTTTAAAGGACATTGGCTGCAGTTGCACAAAACCCGTTGCAATGGGCAACAGACCCTGAAAAGTGTCTGGAAAGTGCTGTGAACCTATGTCCTGGGTTAAAGCTGCAGCCGCGCAGCAAGCAGAGATGACCAAGATGGACAAACTTCTGAAACAGCTGATCCAGGCTAACAGCAGCCTTCAACTAATGACGGCGAACCAACAAAAGGTGCACGACGAGGCTATGAGAGCCCAGGCGGAGACCAACGCCCTGCTGATAGAGACTAACCGCCTCGCCCTTCAGGAACAACAGCATATTAGCAAGCAGCTCCAAGAGCAAGTCCTGGCTGTGGCGCAAAGTGTACAGAGGTCGCCAAGTTCGATTTCTGCCACCCGTGCGGCGGTACAGTCGTCCATGCAAAAGATGATGCTCACCGACGATGTTGAGGCCTACCTCAGAGTCTTTGAGAGGGTAGCGAAGCGGGAGAAGTTACCCATGCCTCAGTGGGCTGAGGTAGTGGCGCCCTTTCTAACCGGGCAGTAGAGATGGGCGAATTTCCCGAAATTCGGTTCGTTCACTTCACCGGATTTCTCGGCAAAAAATAACTTCGTTCCGAATTAATTCAGGACGAATCACATTAAAAAACAGCTATTTCCAGGCTGAACAGAGCCTGCAGGGTGCTGTAGAACGTTGTGCCATGCTTAAATATGCAGAGGGAGCTTGGTTTGGTCTTCATTCAATGTTGTGTTTTAGTATGACACGCAGATGACTGCCGCCGCTCTTAGAATCGCTTCATTATAAAATTCCCTGGGCACTTAAGAGGGCAAAACTGACCAAAAAACTGAAGGGGAAATATAGCCTGATAAAGTCATGGCAGCGACAGCTGGAAAAAAACAAGCTGAGGGCTCAGGTGGCAACATCAGTGACAGAGTGTGGAGGTGACGGCGGCAGTCACAGACAGTGGCACAATGATATTCTGGAGGTGGCAAAAACAGGAGTAGGCCACAGAGTGGCACAATGACACAGTGTGTAGGTCACGGCATCAGCCACAGCAGCAGCATGAGGTCAGACAGTGGCACAATGACATTCTGGAGGTGGCAAAAACAGGAGTAGGCCACAGAGTGGGACAATGACACAGTGTGGAGGTCACGGCAGCAGCCACAGCAGCATCATGAGGTCAGACAGTGGCACAATGACAGGTGTGTGGGGTCACGGCAGCACCCAACCAGCAGCAGCATGAGGTCAGAAAAGTGGAAAAAAATGACCAGTGTGTGGGTTCCGGCAGCGGGCCCACAGCAGGGGGGCAGGAGGTCGACAGTTGGACAATGACTTTTCTGGGGGTGGAAAAACGGGAGAAGGCCACAGAGGGGGGAAAAATCCCCACTTTTGGTGTAGGGTTCCCCACGGCAGCAAAACATCTAATACAAAAAATCACTGGAACACAAAAACTAAGTGAAACATTCAAGGTAAAATAGGAAAAATTGGAAATGCTTTAAACTGCAAAGGGAAAAATTTAGGGAAAAACCGGGTTTTAATTTATTTTTAAAAGAAATTTGATCAAAAATTGTTTTTAAGTTTTCACCTCCCAATAGCGTCAAGGGGGATCCCAGCACGGGTTTTTGAGCCCTTTTAAAACCCGGGAACATTTCCCAAATAAACTGGGAAAGCCCCAATTCAGACTACAACATCTCTGGGATGATGGGAACCGGGCTACTAATTATCCTGCATTTATTTAAAAAGAGGTAGGCGGAGGGGCAGAAAGGGCCAATGAGGCTCCCTTTCCCCTAAAAATCACTTCAAAAATAAATTTAATGCGTGCAAAATCC
Source organism: Phyllomedusa bahiana (assembly GCA_025379985.1). NCBI lineage: Eukaryota > Metazoa > Chordata > Amphibia > Anura > Hylidae > Phyllomedusa > Phyllomedusa bahiana. The sequence goes on along the minus strand of JAODAL010060803.1, from coordinate 1,203 downwards.
AAAATATTTTGAAAGGGACAAAAGTGGGGAAAGGTCACGGAAAAAGGCAGCCCACAGAACCCGCATGAGGGCAGAAAAGGGGCAAAATTTGTTTAAAAGTGGTGGTTTTCAAAAGCATCAGCCACAGCAGCGGGCATATGGGCCCAACAGGGGCCCAATGACAGTGGGGAGGTTAGCAGGTGCCCCCGGGGCGGGCAGAAATTGGGGCAGACAGTGGCACAAGGACATTGGGGGAGGTGGCAAAAACAGGGGGGGTTAGGCCACAGGGGTGGGACAATAACCATTGGGGGAGGTCACGGGGGGAAGCAGCCAAACCCACCCAATAAAGGGTCAAACAGTGGAAACAATAACTTTCTGGGGGTTTGGCAAAAACGGGTAGAGGCCACAGAGTGGGACAAAAAAAAAAAACAGGTTTGTGGGGGGCCCAAAACGGAAAGCAGCCACAGCGGGGCAAGCATGAGGTCAAAACAGTGGCACAATGACACAGTTTTAAAGGTTTACGGGGGGCCCACAGCAGCAGCTTTAGGTCAGGGGGCAGGGGCACAATGACAGAGTGTGTGGGTAAACGGCATCACCCCAGCAGCAGCATGAGGTCAGCCCAGGGGGCACAATGACAGTGTGAAGGTCAACGGCGCAGGTAGCCAAAAGCAGCAGCAAGGAGCCCCAACATTTGGCACAATCCCAATTCTGGAGGTGGCAAAACAGGAGTGGGGCCACGAGTGGGAACAATAAAAAACATTGTGGAGAAAAACGGCAGCAGCCATGGGCAGCAGATGAGGTCAAAAAAGGGGCAAAAATGACTTTTCGGGAAAGGGTGGCAAAAACAGGAAAGGTAGGCCACAGGGGGGGAACAATGACACAGTGTGGGGTCAGGGGCGGGGCAGCCACGGGCAGCAGCATGAGGTCAGACGGGGGCAAAAATGCCCACAGTTGGGGGTTTCACGGCAGCAGCCACGGGAAAAGGAAACATGAGGCCCAGACAGTGGCACAAATGAAAAGGTGTAGGTAAACGGCAGCAGCCATAAGCAGGCGGGGCTTTGGAGGTCAACAGTAGCACAATGACACAGGTGTAGGTCACGGCAAGCGCAGCATGAATCAGACAGGGGCCAAGGGACTTTCTGGAGGTGGAAAAAACGGGAGTAGGCCACAGAGGGGGGAGCAATGACAAAAGTGTGTAGGTCAGGGCAGCAGCCACAAGCAGAA
>JAODAL010060802.1:0-20684 GCA_025379985.1 Phyllomedusa bahiana | reverse complement strand
CACGGCCCCTCCTGCTTTTCCCAATACTCCACCCTCCACATTTAGCCCACTAATTGTTTGCTCCAAGAGTAGAAAAACTCTTCTTTTCCCATTGTCAATCGCCCTCAGTGTTGCATTTTGCTCCTCTAGGTCTAAAATGCGAGCTACCAGAGTAGCAACATGCTCACATCTGCTACAGCGGTATTCACCCTGGATCTCTTGCTCCAGTAGTGCATACATATGGCAGATTGTGCACTGCTGGAAATTGCCAGTGAAGCTGCCCATTATCCTGGTGCAACAGCAATGAAGAAAAAAAAAAAAAAAAAATTTAATTAGATTGAAGTATTAAATAAAATAGGTTTGTTTACTTACCAGTTTTTATAACATTTTTTTAAAACCGGTTGTTTTGAAATCCGCACTCTGTTCTTTCCAAGCACTCCGTTTGAGCCAAGCAAATAGAGCCAAATGACTATGCGGGACTATGCGGGTCCCGAACTCCTTCCATGTCTCTCTTCTGAAGCCGGTCATCCTAAATTGTTTCTCTCGGAAAGATGTTCCTCCCACTCTTGAGACTGACGCCACCAATGTCTTTACGATAAAGGAAATTCTGGACATGAAAACGGTCAAAGGGAAACGTCTGTTCCTCATTGACTGGAAGGGGTTCGGGCCCGAAGAAAGGTCCTGGGAACCAGAAGACAATATCCTGGACCGTAATGTTATACGGAGATTCCTTCAGGCCAGAAGAAGGGGGGGGGACCAAAGATGGGGTGGGGGGGACTGTCATGGATGCCCCTGCGACCCTCGTCCCGCTTTTTATATTTTACTTGGGGCCCTAGACCCTTTTAACTAACTTTTTACGGAGATGGACAACTTCACTCTGAAGTTTTTTTCTGTATTTTGTATTGTATTTTTTATTTTTCCTATGCTGTATATACCTTTCTTTGTCTGAAGCGGAGCAGTAGCAGCATTTACTGTTTGAAAGCAATTTCCCAAAATCCTTTACTGAGCTTTGTATATCTTCCTTCCTTCTAATCCCAACCTCAGTACCTGTCCCCTGTCTCTTCCATAATTTTGAAAGTCTTGGAAGGCATAAATACAAGTTGTGGCTTTAAAGGCTGCACTCAAAAGGCCACAGCCTTTGGTCGACAGATCTCTGGAGCTTGACATTTTCCTATGTTTTGAGGCCCACTTCACTACTGAGCTTTCTGTTAGCAAACATCAAACAGCCTACAGAAAGTTTATTGAAAGTATATAAAAATAGTGTCTTACTTTGCAAGAGGCATTTTTTTCCTTTCAAAAACCTTATCAATTATTCTTAGATAGTAGAGTGCAAGAGTTGAACATTTATATAAGCTTAACCAAAAAGGAAATTATAAAGGGAATATCAAACAATATAAGCAACCAAGAAAAAATATTCCACATAAAACATAACTTTTATTAATAATGCAATAAAAAATATATGTAGACTCACCAATCTTGATCAGTCATATATTCAAAAAGGGTCCAAAAACAGTTTCCAAAGCAATCACTGCAAACGGAGTAGAGCGGGCTATGGGGATAAGAAGACAAATAATCCACTATACCTTCCCTACTCAAAAAGCCTACCCTGACCTTTAGCGGGATAAACGCCCCAAAAAGGGCAGTCCCACATAAATGTTCCTATTTAACCCTACATACACCCTATTCTCATACATACAAATGAAAACAGGGTATAGCAGAAAAAAAGCCTCTTAATAATAATAAAGAAGAATTAGCCTAGACGCGTTTCATTAACAAGAAATCCTCAGTGAGCAAAATGAAGGAGACAAGTAGAAAACTAGAGTAGGGAAATGGAGAAAAGGCTAGTATGCCACACAGGTAAATTTAAAGGCTAGTGTGCCTTGGGGAGTGAGTGGATCCCAAATGATGACCTCATTTGGGATCCACTCACTCCCCAAGGCACACTAGCCTTTACATAAAAATAAAGAATAGTCGTGTGGGCCGAGATCAAACCAGGAGAAATCGAGGTACCAAAGGCCAGAGCGGGAGAGTATGTAGAAAGAATAGCCAAAATCCGAGAACAGCAAAAAAAAAAAAAGGAAAGAAATGCAACTGTGCTTTTGTTTTATGTGTTTACTGTAGTTGTTGTTTCAGTTTACACTGAACAGTTTAACCCCTTAAGGACCCGGCCTTTTTTATTTTTGTTGATACGTTCGTTTTTCCCTCCTCGCCCTCCTACAGCCATAACTTTTTTATTTTTTCACCTACATAGACATATGAGGGCTTTTATTTTGCGATACAAGATGTACTTTCTAATGGTGTCATTCACTGTACTATAGAATATACTGGGAAACCGCAACAAAATTCCAAGTGGGACAAATTGTGAAAAAAAACGTATTTTAGCCATGTTTGCGGGTGTTTTGCTTTTATGGCATTCAATCTTCAGTCAATACAGTCAATGTGTTATCTGTATTCTACAGGTTGATACACATCCGACAATACCAAACATGTAGGGTTTCAGTCATGTTTTGGTACCGTAAAAAAATTCCAAACTTATTCTATTTTTGAAATTTGCGCTGTGGCGCTAGTTTGTGCGACAAATAACTTTTTTGCACTAACACCTACGGACGTCAGTGAGGGTGCATTTTTTGCGGGCTGAAGTGTACTTTTTATCGCTAGCAGTTTGGAATGCATGCGACTTTTTTCTGATCACTTTTATTCCATTTTTTAAGTCTAAAATGGCCAAAAAATACAATTTTGGCGTTTGGAATTTTTTTGTTTTACGGTGTTCAGTGAACGGGATAAATGATGTTATATTTTTATAGATCGTACTTATTCGGACGCGGCGCTACCAAATATGTGTAACTTTTTTTATTATTTTATAGGGGGTGATTTGAACTTTTAATCTTTTTTTTGTACTTTAAAACGCTATTAGTTTTTTTTTTACTTTAAGATTGAGGGCACCTAGGGTGCTTTACCACCAGGTGGTGCGATTGTTAATACAGTCTAATGCATTGCATAGACTGTACCAGGATGGCGGTTTCCCCACTTACTGTCTGTGGACGGAAGTGGGGCAAACCAGGACATGGAAGTGATGGGAGCCTTCACAAGGCTCCCCGTTGCCATGTCTGGGTGTCGGTATGCTGCGGCAATGCCATTCACCCTGAAGATCAGTGCGCGGCACTGATCTTCATTCATTCAGACGCCGCGGTCATCTTTGCCGCGGCATCTGAATGGTAAACGGCCGGGTGTTAGCAGCGATTAGCCGCTAACAGCCGGCGGCTGTGCGGTGGTGGGTCGCTGAGCGATCCCCCTGCAAAGCCCCTTAGGGACCCTGGGACGTACTCATACGTCCAGGGTTCTTAAGAGGTTAATTGACTTATCTGTATTCTGCAGGTCAGTATGTATACATGGGCGACATAATATCAGCGCATGTCATCACTATATAGTTATTAATACCACCGTAATACTAATGACCAAACCAGTATAGAAAGACCAATATTACCAATAACAACAATATACAAGAACCAACTAATACACCACATACTAGTAACACTACCATATAGTGACTAATACTATCAGACTGTTACTGACAAAACCAGTATAGCAACACCAATAACACCAATATTAACAATAACAACAATAGTCAAGGACCGAATAATACACTAAATATCACTACCATATAGTGACTAATACCACTATACTGTTACTGACCAAACCAGTATACCAAGATCAATTTTAGCAGTAATAGACAAGCAACTATTAATACCGGGCACCATCATCCCAACATATCACCACCATAAACGGTCTGACTAATACCATCATACTGTTATTGAATGTAAAATGTTACACTGGGACCACTGTTAGGGCTTGTCCCCACAGCAAGTAACAGTGGTCCGAAAAACTTAGAACATGTTCATTCTTCCGCCAGGTTTTCAAGCAGAACATTAAAATGTGGTTGCGAAGAGGGACAGCTTAAATCCGCAAACAGTGGACAAAAGCCACCCCCCTCCCCTCGCGTGGCAAAAGAAAACAAAATACCACCCACAGCATGGACAGGAAGCGAGAGCCTGAAGCTGGCTGTGAAGAGCAGACTTTGTGAAAGAGCCTGATGAGAAAACCCCTGTTTGTGATCTACACTTATACAGAGATGGACAGATTGGGAGGGAGGCTTAAATGAGACAGAATGATAGTTATATACAGTTGAAACCAGAAGTTTACATACACCATATAAAAGACACATATGCATGTTTTTCTCACTATCTGACATGAAATCAGAATAAACCTTACCTGTTTTCGGTCAATTAGAATTACCAAAATTATTTATATTTGTCAAATGCCAGGATAATGAGAGAGAGGGAATTTTTTAAGGCATTTTATTACATACACTAGGATTACTATGCCTTTAAACAATTTGGAACAGCCCATACGATGATATGTCTTTGGAAGCTTTCTGGTTTATTGGCAAAATCTGAGTTTATTAGAGACACACCTGGATATATTTGTTATGCACACCAGAAACACACTGCTTCTGTGTGTAACATCATGGGAAAGTCTGAAGGAAGCAGCAAAGATCTTAGGAAGAGAATTGTGGACTTGCACTAGTCTGGATCATCCTTGGGTGCAATATCCAGATACTTGAAGGTGCCTCGTTCATCTGTCCAAATTATACGCAAGAACAAACAAGACAAAAACAATGTCCAGCCATCATACCGCTCAGGAATTAGACAAGTGTCTGTGTCTCAGAGATTAACGTGCTTTTGTCCGACATGTGCAGATCAACCCAAGAACAAAAGCAAAAGATCTTGAGAAGATACTGGCGGAAGCTGATAAGATTGTGTCATTATCCACAGTGAAACAAGCACTGTATCAACATAGGCTGAAAGGCCACTCTGCCAGGATGGAGCTATTACTCCAAAAGAAACATATATAAGCTAAATTAATGTTTGCAAATGCACACAGGAACAAAGAACAACATTTTTAGAGACATGTCCTGTGGTTTGACAAGACTAAAATTGAATTGTTTGGCCATAATGATCTTTGTTACATTTGGAGGAAAAAGAATGAATCTTGGAAGCATAAAAACACCATTCCAACTGTGAAACATGGGGGTGGCAGCATCAGGTTGTAGGGGGGGTTGCTGCAGGAGGGACTGGTACACTTCACAAAATAGATGGCAGCATTAAGAGTAGAAGATTATGGGTCACATGTATGAAAACTGTATAGGTCTAAAACTCATTTTTTTGCCCATAGTAACCTATGGGCAAAAAAATGAGTTTTAGATCTATACAGTTTTCATACATGTGACCCTATGTGGCAATAATGAAGCAACATCTCGAGACATCAGCCAGAAAGTTAAAGCTTGGGCAGAAATTGGTCTTCCAAATGGACAATGACCCAAAGCATACTGCAAAACTGGTTACAAAGTGGCTTAAGGATAAACAAGTCAATGTTTTGGAGTGGCCATCACAAAGTGATCTCAATCCTACTTATGGGCAAAGCTGAAAAAAGGTGCGAAAAAGGCGACCTATAAACATGGCTCAGTTACACAGTTCTGTCAGGAATGGGCCAAAATTCTTACCAACTATTATGAGAAGCTTTTGGAAGGATATCCAAAATGTTTGACCCAAGTCATACGGTTTAAGGGCAATGTTTCCAAATACTAATGAAACGTATGTAAACTTTTGACTTTGCAGAAAGTAATAAAAATGCCATAAAAAAAGTCTCTCTCTCTCGCTCTCTCTCATTATTCTGGCATTTAGAAAATATAAATAATTTTGGTAATCGTAACTGACCTAAAATGGGTAAGGTTCATTCTGTGAGAAAAATATTTATATGTGTCTTTTTATATAGTGTATGTAAACTTCTGGTTTCAACTGTAGATAGATATAGAGATGTAGCGTAATACAAGACAGAGAGATAGATGGGTGGAAATGAAAGAGATAAGAGATGGAGAGAGATACATTTTATGTCCACTTTCCTACCTATGACATTAGTTCAGAAAGTTCATCAGACATGACACATTTCTCCTGCATTGTGTAAAGAGCAGCAGACATGACACATCTCTCTTGCATTCTTTAACTCCTTACCGACATTTGACGTACCCATACGTCAAGGTCGGGTATGGGTTTCCGCAAATTGACGTATGGGTACGTCATGGCGATCTTGCGAGCTCACAAGCGGAGCTCACCAGCTCGCGACATGGAACCAGCGGTATATTACCGCTGGCATTATGCCGCAACCCTTGCGGCCGGAGCTCACTATCATGGTCGCGACATCGAAGCTGCAGGCAGCAGGAGTGAGCTCATGCTGCCTGCGATCGTCGCAGTGAGCAGCGCATTAATGCTGTGTGCAGGTTTCCTCTTGTATGAGTGATGTGAATATCGCTCATAAAATTCCCCTCTGGGGAAAGTGAAAAAAAATGTAAAAAAAGTAAAGCACAAACACGAAAATAAAAACACGTACACTGCCTTTTTCCCCTTCACAAATGCCAATCGCCGCAAAAATAAACAAAGTACCCATATTTGTTATCGCTGCGTGCGTAACGACCCACCCTATAAATATGTCATGTTATTCAACTCATACGAAGAACGCCGTAAAAAACAATCACAGAATTACGATTTTTTTTCATCCCTCAGCACATAAAATGAAATAAAAAGTGAACATAAGCTCATATAAACATAAAAGTTGTGCCAATTAAAACATCCTGCAATAGTCTACCTGTCATGGCTGCTGTCCCAATCGGTAGGAGGAGAAGTAGGGTGATGCACGCTTCCTGGCCGTCGTGCTGTGCCGGTTACAGCTGGCTTGTACTTGTAATATTCTCCTTTGTGTTACCCTCTGGGATTCAAGGCAGTGTCTGCAGGGTGAAGGCCGGCGATGGGAGAGAATCAGAGAGTTGTGGAGCAAACCTTGATTTGGAGCATTCGTTTGAACTTGATGACAGCATCAGCTTTAAGAAGAGAGGGTTGCTGATTTGGGGTCCCGATGCAGATCAGAGCACCTCTATCTTACAGAAGCAACTGACAGAAGATGAGAGGAACAAATTAAGGGATATCGCAAACCTTAATGGACTTTACAGGATCCGAATCCCTCGTAAACTGTGCGTTACTGAAGAATCCCACGAGTACGTCACCTCATTTGTCCGAGCGTGTTCCATGGTGGAGTCCCACCTTTCCGATCAAATCGCCGTCCATACAGACATATCAGGGAATATTGTGGGAATCTCCATCGTAATACTCCCCGGATCCTGCAGCGGAGCAGAGGTGGAAGACGTAGATCTGGAACAGATCAACACCACCGTCTACGTCCAGCAGCCGATCCCAGCCGCAGTGCCCGAGACAGCAGCTTTCATTGAACGGTTGGAAATGGAGCAAGCGCAGAAAGCCAAGAATCCTCAAGAACAGAAATCTTTCTTTGCTAAACACTGGATGTACATAATCACTGTTGTTCTGTTTCTGATGATGTCTGGAGCATCAGACGCCGGTAACCAAGGAGGAAATGGCGGCGGTGGCGGCAATGGTGGTGGAAGGTGATTGCATGGACTGGGGCCCGGATGTCACCTGAAGCTGAACACACTGGTCGCTTACTGCCGGAGCATGTAAATTGTGATGTCCTGCTCAGGAGCTGGAGGATCGATTTGTTTTTTGGTCGTAATTTTTTATTTTATTCTTTTTTTCATATGATAAAACCGTCAATGATGTTTCATGTACCCAATACAGCCTAATTTATTAACTTGTAAAAAAAAACAAAAAAAAAACATCCTGCAATAAAAAAAAGTCCTTACACAGTTCTGTATATGTAAAACTAAAAAAAGTTACGGCTATTAGAAGATAGCAATGCATAAATATTGTTTTACACAAAAAACACATAAAAAAAAAAAAAGAAAAAAAAAAGTACTTCCACAGAAAAAACTTATCGCCATAATCGTGTCGACCCAAGGAGTAAAACTAACTTGTCACGAATACTGCATGGTGAGTGCTGTTAAAAATAAAAAACGCTACTAGGATTTCAGTATTTTCTTCACCCTGCGTTCCAAAAACAGATTTAAAAGCGATCAAAAAGACTTTTCTCCCCAAAAATGATACCAATAAAAACGTCAACTCATCCTACAAAAAAAAAGCTGCTATACAGCTCCATACACTGAAAAATAAAAAAATTATGGCTCTCAGACTGCGGCGATGCAAAAACGTGTTTTCCCTTTTTAATAAAAGTGTTTTTATTGTGTAAAAGCAGTAAAATGTTAAAAAAAATATACAAATTGGGTATCGCTGAAATCGTATTGAACTCCTGAGTAAAGCTAGGATGTCATTTATACCACACGGTGACCGCTGTAAAAAATTAAAATAAAAAACACTACCAGGATTGCGGTATTTTGTTCAAAATGCCTCAAAAACCTTAATAAAAAGTGATCAAAGCATCATAAGCACCCCATAAATGTGCCAATAAAAACATCAACTCATCCCGCAAATAAAAAGCCCTTAATCAGCTCCGTATACAGAAAAATAAAAAAGTTATGGCTGTCAGACTATGACAACATAAAAACGCAATTTTTTATAAATGCATTTCTATTGTGTAAATGTAGCAAAACATAAAAAGACTATATAAAACTTATATCATTGCAATTGTACCGAACCCCATAGTAAAGTTTTCCTGTCATTTATCCCGTACGGCGAACACTATAAAAATGGAGCCCAAATAACAATGGCGGAACTGCATTTTTTTCCCACCATTTTCATGGCCCAACACTAAAAAAAACGATGGAACACCTGTGCGTCCAAAATGCACAATATACCCCTAGATGAGATCCATGAGGGGTGTTGAATCTAAAATAAGGTAACTTCAAAGTAGAAGAGATCAGCCGCACTCAGAGGATATAATGCTTGAATATGTGATTTATTTACAAGGACAGTGCTCCATACAGAAGATGCAAGAAAACTGTGACAGGTAATATGACGTTTCGGTCTGGCAAGATCTTTCTCAAATCGTCACAGTAATGTGATTGTGGAGAGTGTGGGGTGAGCGGCCGCAGCCGCAGGGTAAAGCAGGAGCGCTGAAATAAAATAAGGAAACTTCTGGAAGGTTTCACCTGTTCTGGTACTGTGGGAGCTTTGCAAATGCGACATGGCCCCACCAAAATATGCGTTCCAAAAGCCAAATAGCGCTCCCTCCCTTGTACATCCTGCCATGTGCCCAAACAGCAGTTTACACCCACATGTAGGGTATTGCCGAACTTAGAAGAAATTGTGTAACACAATTTGGGTTGCCTTTTTTCCAGGATTCGATGTAAAAATTAAACATTTACAGCTAAAATTGCAGATTGTTGGAATTTTTATTTTTTATTTTCAGAGCCTAATGCTGAAAACATTTGTGAAACATCTGTGGGGTTGATATACTCACTGCACCCTTGGATATATTCATTAAGGGGTGTAGTTTCCAATATGGGGTCTTTTTAAGGGAGTTTATTAAGTTTCAGCACCTTAAGGTGTCTGCAAACCAGAAATGGCACCTAAATAAAAGTGTATTCTGGCACCTATTCTGAGGCTTGTGGTTGAGCCAAATAGCGCACTAGGGCCACATATTGGATGTCTCTGATAACGGCAGAATCTGGGGAATTGATGTTGAAATGCATTTACCTGGTCACACCTACTGTGTTCCAGTGAATAATGAATAAACATTGAAAATCTGCAAAAAGATGACATTTTGAAATTTCACCTCCACTTTGCTTTAATTTCTGTGAAATGTCTAAAGGGGTAACAAACTTCCTAAATGTTTTTTTAAATACTTTAAGGGGTCTAGTTTCTTAGATGGGGTCATTTATGGGGGTATCTAACATACAGACCCCTCAAAGCCACGTCAGGACTGGACTGGTCCCTTAAAAAATCTATTTTGCTAATTTTCATGAAAATGTGAAAAATTACTACTACAGTTCTAAAAAAAAAACATTAAAAAAATTATTACAACCTACAGTAGACATATGGTAGATGCTAGTTATAAACTACTTTGAAAGTTGCAAATTTTTCCAAATTTTCATGATATTTTGATATTTTTCACAAATAAAGGATTTTTTGGACCAACATTTCTTACTAATTAAGTACAATGTGTCACGAAAAAACAGTCTCTGAATCACTTGGATAGGTAACAGTGTCAAAAAGTTATTCTCACATAAAGTGACATGTCAGATTTTAAAACTGGGGCTCTGTCAGGAAGGTCAAAACTGGCTCCGGCGGTAAGGGGTTAAGAAGAGGAAGGGACAGAAGACCTGCAATGTGTAAGGTAGGGAAAGGACCACAGACATGATACATCTCTCCTGCATGGTGTAAGGAGGCGGAGAGGCAGCAGGAAACAAAATTTGCATTTGAATTTTAAAGAGGATATAACTGTCACAGCGCACGTTTCTGCCATGAAGCAGCAAGGCACGGCAGGGGTTAATCACTCTGGTCAGTCGACACACCCAGGGAGAGGCCGGGCTGATGAGCCTAGGAGTGACAGCTCGGAGGGTGTCGCACTGGCCAATAGGAGGGCCCGTACCATTATTGACCCAGACTGTTTGACTTCGCCTTCCCCTGACGGCCTTGCACGTAGTAGCATAGGGCATGTCGTCCAGTTGGGGTCTGCCATTTAGGGCAGCACACCAAGTAGGCAGGAACAATGGGCTGGGTGGCAGTCAGGGCCCACTGCACCTCCTCTAACGTGACACTATCACATTCAGGGAGACCTCATGAAGTAACAAAAGGCTAAACTACAAACAATTCTTTAAGTATGCTTAATTAGGAAAATCAAAGCATCTTGCAGCTGTGATTCAGTTTTTAAAAAAGAGCTGGCCCTTTATGACAGGATTGAAGTCAGGCCCAGTCGGCACCTAAAAGCAGAATAGATCACTATGTTGACAGCTCTGTGAAACTGCTTCTGAGATGGAAGAGTCCACTGTGAAAGGGTGAGCCTGGAAGCTTACATCATGTGTACACTACCAGCAGTGTAATATAGATGCCTTTGTATTATGAAGGAGGAGGCTGAAGCAACAGGTAAACCCTGTCACACTATATCCTCAGTGTGCTGTGCCTGCAGTGTATGCATAGTTAGAGACTCAGATTAGCCCTGCAAAGTTGGTATCCCCCACAAAAGGAATCCTACTAGATAACGATCTCTGCCTGACAAAGTAAAAGTAAAACCTTTTCCCTGAAATAATGAGGTAAATCCTCTGATTTGCTAATGACATGTATTAGATTAGGGCCACACAGCATAGGTCAAAACCATCGGAAAGCCAACAACTTTTTGTCCGATGCATGACCGTAGTTTTTTGTCATGTTTTGCGCAACAACCACGGACGGCTTTAGCTTTTTTTCTGTCGGCCATACAATTGAGTGTACGGGAAACTGACAGAAAGACGACAGGTACCGTCGGTTTCTACAACATGTTCCTAAAACCGCTGGCGCCAGAAAACGTTCTGAAAAAAAACAACCCATGTGGACTATAGGACGTTTTTTCTCTTAATGTCTACGGGCTGGCAAAACGATCAGATTTTCAGCGGTTTTAAAACAGCCGAAAATACAATTGTGTTTGCATGCTGTGTAGACATAGCCAAGTCAATTTTTTTTGTGTTTTTGTGGAGGTGATAAATACACTTTAAGCAGGAGCCGGGTCATATGCAAGAGGGAGGTCCAGTGCAGTTGCACCTTTTTCACTATGTTTAAAACGTTCATGGCTTGGATATGCCTTTTCTCAGCTTTGAAAAAGAAAACCACAAGAAATAGAAAATTCTTGACCTCAAATATCTATAAAATATAGCTTTTAATATATAACTTTAAAATATTGAAAAAGCTATAAAACCCTACACTTACCCTAATCCCTACACTACAACCCTACCTATCAAAGATAAAGGGGACCCCGTCCCTATAAGGACGACCCCTACCGGAACCTAACCACACAAAACCCTACTACACCCTATTACTACTACAGGCAATAGCAAGATATAGATAAACTATACATTATTCTCAAAAGGTCTCACAAAAATATACAACTACCAATTATATATGTGTACAGATCAATAAGAACACAGTATACTAAACATAATATTAGCAGAGATATTGTTACCCTCAATACACACAAAAAACCAACGCGTTTTCTCCCCAGATATTGGGATTCATCAGGGTCAAACAACAGGGCATTAGAATTTCTGCATACAAACTGTATGGTAGTAAAAAAAGATAAATTATGTAACACTATAAGCTGATATTTAAGAACTGGACAACAGGATCATATCAGATACATGCAATATTATTCACAATGGCCACAGCAATACTGATATCAACAATACCACTGCCAGTGGCCGTTATAGTATTTAGTCCCTGCCCAGAATACATTACCACTAGGGTACAGATGATGACGTTAGGTTATCCTCATCTTCTTGGATAAGAAGGACCAGGAAGCTCTCAGCTTTGCCAACAAATAGCAGTGACTGCACACTTTCAGTGGCCCTCCATAAGCAACTTCTGATCCAAATTTCATGTTTGCCAAAGTTCTTGTAAACCAGAACTAGTCGCTCAGCTTACATTCCCTACAGATAACAAACCCTGCTGCATAACCTCTAGTTTTCTCACTACAGCCTATATCTTTGAGTGCAAAGTGCCACAATCTCCCCCAAAAAAGTAGGGTTCACTCAACTTCCCTTCTTTGACCCCATCACTTTTATCAAACTATCTTCTACTGCTCCCACAGACTTTTTTGACCAATGTACCCCATCTAAACCATTTGTTGCACCACCAGTGGTCCCCTATATATCCAAATCCTGGTCCTTGTATTTTATGGTTCTTTTAATGATATCTTTCCGCTGTTTCCTACTTCAGTCCAGCAAGCATAAAACATTTTGCCAGTATCCATTGAGATCCATGCTTGAAGATCCTGCCTAGGTAATGCACATCACTTAACTCCTTGTGTATCTTATCATTTAGTGATGTCCCTTTTGGATACCAAAGCTATTCCTCAACACTTTCTGAGGCAGGTTTAAGTGGGCATGGGACAGAATATAGTGAACATGCATAATTGTGCTTTAAAGGGGTTTTTTCACCATATTGTTTCACAGAGTCATGGTCAGCATCAGATTAACACTGTCTCATCAAAATGTGGGTGATTCTATAGCCATGATTAGCATATAACTAGCATATAACTTCTATAACTAGCTACATGCTACAATGATATACGTTTCGGAGATTTAACCTGTTTTAACAAAGCTACAGAGCTTCAAGGAGTGAAACAAATGGCTTATCTTTAAACAAGCTAATCTTGTTAGAGATAAAGGGCGACATGTATGATCGGGCTTTTCGCCTGTTTTTTGGTGTAACCTGCGCCTCCCGGCCCGAATCCCCCTGTCGGACGCAGGGATGAGGTGTTAGGCGCAGTGTTCGCCACTTTCAGATGCGCCTCGCATGAAGGGGCAGGCAATGGGCGCGGTGTGGGCGTTCCGGGGTGGGACGCGGCCCGCTCGAAAACTCCGAGGCATGTACGATCGCGAGTCGGCAAAGTGCGGCGCATTGCAGCTCTCGGCAGCTCCGACAGGCAGAGCTAGTTTATTTTGGTCTAAATGCTCCGGCGGAGGCCAAGTGAAGCGAGAATGGAACATGCGAGGAAACATAGAAAATCACAAGAGAAATCTTGGCGCTCAGCTCCATGCAGCATGGAGTATGATTCCAAAAAAATCGCCTTTATAAAGGCGGAAAACATTCTCAGAAAAGAGCTAAAACCTCAAAAATAAAAAATACATAAAAAAATCACTTTCCAAAAATCTAGAACGCCGCAATATCAGGAATTCGGATATTGGAAATTGCCGGGAAATACAGTAATTCAAATTCTGAAAGCTATTCTCATTGGTCGGCAGAAACCGGCCAATCAGAATAGGAGCGACAGTGAACCATTAAAACCTGTTGAGAACTATTGACCAATCAGAATCAAAGGCGGGACAGTTCAAAATACAGTAAAAATGCAGAAAAGAGCTGGTTGGTTGAGCTAGCGGGAGCTTGGCTATCTCGGCCAATCAGAATAGGAGTGGCAGGGACCCATTATAGCCTATGGAGAAGTTTGAACCAATCGAAATCAAAGGCTGGACAGTTCAAAATACAGTAAAAATGCTGAAAAGAGCTGATTGGTTGAACTAGCGGGGGCTTGGCTATCCCAGCCAATCAGAGCGCGAGCTACTTCTCCCATTGTAGTCTATGGAGAGATCGGCGCAATGCAATCTCGGCGCTCAGCGCCGTGCGGCATGGAGTATGAATAAAAATCTCATTTTTATTAAGTGTAAAACATTATCAGATAAAGCGCTGAAACCTACTATAAACATAAATCAATTAAATCCCGAACAACGCGTTTGTCACAGAGACCGGCACTACATCAGGAATTGCAATATAGAGAATTGCCAGGAAATACAGTAATTCAAGTTGTTTAAGCTTTTCTGATTGGTCAGCATAAACCAGCCAATCAGAATAGGAGCGACAAAGACCCATTCTAACCTATGGAGGACTATTGACCAATCAGAATAGGAGCGACAGGGACCCATTTTAACCTATGGAGAAATATTGACCAATCATATTCAAAGGCGGGACAGTTCATAATACAGTAAAAATGCAGAAAAGAGCTGATTGGTTGAGCTAGCAGGGGCTCGTCCAGCTTAGCCAATCAGAGCGCGAGCTACTTTCTCATAGAGTTCTATGGGGAAATGAAATTCCGAGCGAGCTCTGTGATTGGCTAACTTAATAGAGGCACGGTTATTAGGACCAATGGGGAGACGCGATCGACGTCTATGGGTTTTTATGCAAATCGGGAATACAACAGTACATGGCCGAACTCAAATGATAAGGTTACAGAAGTATGTAACCGATGTGTATATAAACATGAACAATAATAGGGGGTAAAGAAAAAAAATATTAATTCAATAAATCATGTTTATTTTCTTTATTTTTGTTACACCCATTACTATTGAATCAGTGGATACCGAAAATAAAGAAATATAAAATTGAATTTATTGAATTTTTTTTTAAATTCCCCCACCAATATTATGGATTTTATATACAGATCGTACAACTTATTGTACTCTTATCATTTGATCTTCGGCCATTGTCACTGTTGTATTCCGTTTGCATTAGAAAAACATTAGAGGTCGCTCGCTCTCCCATTGGTCCAAATAACCGCGCGCCTGCTTTTAAGTTAGCAAATCACAGAGCTCGTCGGAATTTCTTTTCCCCATAGACTCTGAGAATAGTAGCTCGTTGGCTTGTTTGGCTAATGCTGGAAGAGCCCCCGCTAGCTAAACAACGCTTCTTTTCTGCATTTATACTGTATTTTGAACCTGTCCCGCCTTTGAATATGATTGGTCAATATTTCTCATAGGTTAGGAATGGGTCTACTGATCGTGCCTATTCTGTGGTTAATATCCTCATAGGATCATAATGGGCACTTGCGCTCATATTTGTTTGGCTGGTTCTATGGACGAATAATCAGAGGGCTTATAACCAATTTAAATTTACTGTATTTCCCAGCATTTCTCTATATTGCAATTCCTGTATGTAGAGCCAGTCTCGGCGGGCAAAATGCGTTAGATAGGGATTTAATGATTTATTTTTTTTAGAAGGTTTCAAGCGCTTTATCTGATATTGTTTTACACTTTAATAAAAATGAGTTTTTTTTATATACTCAATGCCGCACCCATGGCGTGTGCGCTGAGATTTCAGTGCGCTGATCTCTCCATAGACTACAATGGGGAGATGTAGCTCGCGCTCTGATTGTCCAAGATAGCAATAGCCCCGCTAGCTCAAACCAATCAGCTCTTTTCTGTATTTTTACTGTATTTTGAACTGTCCGCCTAGTGTTGAGGATGCGTTGGCTATCGAGATCGATCGATTGTCGATAGTCGGCCGCATATCGATAAGGTTTTTGGATATAGTGAGCATCGATTATGAGAGAATTTCCATTAAAGTCTGATGGGCGAAGCAACGACACCTTCATTATTACACCCAAAACAAGGCTGGAGAAGCTGAAATTAAACAATCCAAAACAGTTCAAATGGATACGTGCTACATCTTAGGGCAACACAATTTGGTTATAAAAGTCACAGAAAAAAAAGTCACTGACCTTTCACTTTCCTGTCTTGTACAAGCCTGACCCTTATTACTACCTGCATCACCCACAAATTAAAAAGGCGCCAGAAGGCAGTATGTTTTGATACCAATCAATCTTACTTGAAGCTGGACAATTGAATATCCGTTGTCCTGGAACGCAGCATGAGCCCCAAACTGCATTGAACCCAGAATTTAAAAATGTGCCGCAAAAAAAGGAGTCTTTACCCACCATTTTAGTTGAACTGGACATAACTATATCTGTCCGTACCGCAGAATGACCATTAAACCTGTCTGACCACAGTTTATAAAGTGCCGAAAAAGGAGTCTTTCATCCACCATTTTAGTTCACTGGACATTGACTATACTGTCCTGGGCCACTGCCATGAGCCCAAAACCTGCATGACCCCACATTTAAATAGTGCTGAGAAAAAAGGAGTCTTGTAACCACCATTTTAGTTTCACTGGGACATTGACAATACCTGTCCTGGGCACAGCATGAGCCCCAAACCTGCATGACCCCCAAATTTAAAAAGTGCGGAGAAAGGGGACTTTCAACCACATTTTTAGTTTCTCTGGACTTTTGACTTACCGTCCTGGGCCACAGCTGAGCCCCAAAACTGCATGACCCCACATTAAAAATGCCGGGAAACATATGTGTCATTAACACATTTTTGTTTCACTGAAGGACATTGACTGATACCTGTCCTGAACGCAGCATGAGCCCCAAAACCTGCAATGACCCCAGATTTAAAAGGCCGCAAAAAAGGAGTCTTTCAACCACCCATTTAGTTGAACTGACATTGGACTATAACCTGTACCTGGGCCACAGGCATGACCACAGGGCGGAGTTACAGTGGGTCGCGGTGAAAAGCCCAGGTGGCGTCCGTCATCTAATTAACAGCAGGTTAAAATGCCATGAGGAAGCAGCATCGAAAACGTCGTGCTGAAGGCAGAGTGCGGAACGGAAGTGTGAGACTCGCAGCCTTACTCTGTACACCAGTCAATTACTGGGTAGCGCTATGCCCCTCCGTTATGAGTGTGGACAATGAAGCTTCACTGTGGAAATACTGGTGGTGAACGCTTTCCTGTTACACCACGGTGCCCTTTATCTTGGCATTCTTTTTCTCATTTTAATCAACGTTCTGGAGGAAATGGGTCTCTGTCTTGTTCATCCTCGATCTGTCTGTGATCATACTCCATGTTTCTGAATAACCTACATTGGTAAGTATTCAGTTCCTCCCTTGTACATTTCAGAGGAATTTTTTTTAACAGCTATTTTGTACATTCAGTTGTTTAGTACTTGTATTTTCTCAGAAAACACATTTTTAAAATAGGGATGGAATCCCACCATGTCTTAGTTTCTCTTTTTCTTCATTGTATTTAATGGTGGTTCAATAAAGGGATGATAGTCTACTTGTTAAAGATTTTGACAATAAACAAGCCATTTGCAATATGTGTCCATTTAACGTGTCCTATATTCCTGTTTCTGACAGCGCCAACCATTGAGCCACTCTTGACAATTGTGAAGAACCAAATGTCTGTGCGAAAAACATTTTTTTGAATAGGACCTGTAGTATAGTGCATGTCACAGCAAATGCCCCCAAAAATTCAATGCATGACCCTTGAGCCACTTTGGTCAATTGGAAGAAAAATGTCGTTAGAAACTACATTTTTTAGAATAGGACCTGTCTGTATAGCTGCATGTCACAGCAAAACCCCCCCAAAAATTAAAAATGCCCCTTTACCCACTTTTAAATTTGGAGAAAAATGCTTTAAAACAAAATTTTTTTAAAAAGGACCTTTATATTGCTGTTTCAACCCCTTTGCCCCAAAAAATTATAAAAAATGATTTACCCCACTTTAAAAATTGGGGAGGGAGAAATGCATTAAAAACCCACTTTTTTCCAAAGGACATTTTTTCTGTTCTAAAGCAACATGCCCCAAAAAAAATTATAAATATGACTTCTCGCCACTATTAAAAAGTGAGGGAGAATGCCCTTAAAGCCCATTTCTGTTCAAAGGCCTTTATGCTTTTCACAGAACATCCCTCAAAAACCATTACAATGCGAAACTTAAAAAGATAAAGGAGAAAGGGAATCGGTGTTGTCATGAAACCTTTGCTGTCTTTTACAGTCCCCTCAAAAAAAAACCCACAAATAAAATTTGGGGGAAAAGGAATAAAAAATTGAGTAAGAAAGGATATTTTAAAAAAAAAGTTTTAAAGGGACCATTTCTTTTAAAGGAATGTAAAGTGACCCCCCAACAATCGGTGACCTCGGCAATTGGGGCCCCAAAACATCTCAGAGCCCATCCCGTTCATCTTGATGAAAGTAAAAAGTCCACATTTATCTGGGGGAAAGGGGATGCGTTTGTCTGTAAGATTCCCCCGGGCTTGTGAAGGCCCGCTCGGGATATGCGGGTGCGGGGGAGGAAACACCTCTATGGCGTGGGGCCCGCTGGGCATTCGCCCCTTTTGGATACCCGAAGTCTTTTGGGGCCCGGAACACATCCAAAAAAACTGGGGTGTTAGACGCGATAGTCGTCCCCATGATCTTAAGCGGGTCCTTTGGTTTGGATGTGTGCCCTGCTTTTGCATGCTTTGGTGAGGTGGTAAAAAAGTTTTCCCGAGGTCACCCATTAGGTTCTGCCACCTTGCCCCTGCTGCCCCCTACGCCCCTTGGGCATCTATGCTTCACGTCGTGAGTTGTTCCCCGTGCTTTGGGGAACGGAAGCAGACGCAAAAAGAGTCTCAGTTGATTTAATCGAAGGTCTCATTTCCTGCTTTTACTTTATTTGGTGGGTGGGGAAAGGGAAAATGTGATTTTTTTTTTTGTACCGGGGATCCAGGAGGGTGGCCACCAGTAACTGTTGTTATTTTGATGGCCTTAATGCGGGATCATGTTTGGAGGAAATGGAGATCCAAGATCATGGAGAGATGGAGCCTTTTATTTCCCAAGCCTCTGGGTCGGGGGCACAGCAAATGATCTTCCTCATCTTCCTCCCCCGCCCCCAAATTTTCCCCCAACCTCTTTCCAAGGCAGGGACTCGGTAACTCGGTGTCTAGGGAATACCTCCTCCCCCTCCTCCCCTCCCCGGCAAGTTCAAACACCCCGCTTGCCCGAGATGTGCACCTGAGAGCTATCGCCCCCTTGCATAGCCCCGGGCCCTGAAACCCTGCCTAATGAAGACGTAAAAGTTTAAAATGTGGGGCCCTTTTGGTTTGACGGAGAGAAAGGCTCCGTGTCCGAAACTGTGTCCCTTCCTCCTCCGTCGCTGGGGGACTGTTTTTTCAGAGTTTTCCAAAGATCGTTTCCCGAATAGATCAACACAATGTCATGCTGAAAAAAAGGGGCATTCCCCCACTGACCCTTTTGGTGGCTTCTTCAAAAACCCCCCAAGGATGGTGCGAGCTCTTTCAACCCGCCTCCCTCTCTGGTTCCCCCCCACCCAGCTGCTTGTCGGCCATGGTCACTTCGTACTCGTAATGGCATTGCGCTGCTGCCACAATCGCTGGAGCATGGGGGGGGAATTCCCGGTGTTGCCACTCAACAATGAGACGGTTGACGGGGGAGGCCGAGTGGGCGCTGCAACGAGCAGGCGGGACGAAGAGGGGCGAACGGCGGAAATGGGAATAGACCTCGACCTTCTTTTAGCAGGCGTCCAGACCCGGGTAGCCCTTTTTGAAAAATTTTTGGGCGACAAGGTTTATGACAAGTGCCCGGCAAGGGATGTGCTCCAGCCCACCCTTTAAGGGCGGCCCAGAGATTTGCCCGTTTTGACACCCCTTGCCTGGCCAAGGTTTTGCACCCGCCAGGCTCGGGCTCGTTGCAGAGCCCCTCCACAAATCCTGACCTGTTGTGGCGGTCTCCCAGAAAATTTAAATTTTAAACACGGCCTGGTTTTTTCTGGGCAGTGATGCCAAGAGGACCTTGGGGGAAAGCCCGCACATCCCCGGGTTTTGAAGAGCTGCGCGGCTGAGAGCCACCGTCACCCCAGAGACATCCCCAGCTCACCCCCTGAGCGTTTAAGAGAATAGCGGCCCTTTGGCCTGTTACTAGTCCCTGTGTCGGTGGGCGATGGATTTTCCGGCAAGATGAGACAACGCGCTTTAAATTTTTTGATGACACGTGGCTGGCCCGGGAGGGGGGGCTTTTCTGGCAAAGAAATGCCCGTCGGATTTTTGGGGGCAGGAAAGGGCCCCTGATTGGGGGAACCCATCTGTGTCCCCCAGACGGAAAGGCAACATTTCAAGGCCAAAAGTGGCAATGCCCGACATTCGGGTTTGGCTTTGGGATGGTTTGGGTTAAAGGGGGTTTTTTTGTTCCCAAAAACCGGGGACAGAAGGTGGCTGTAGACTGGCCGTGTACGGGTGCAGGTCTCAAACTGGCGGGGGAGAAGGGGTAGGTTTGGGGCTCTGGTGGTGCTGGTGGTACTCGGGCGGGTGGGGGGCTGAACGGAGGCTAAACCCTATCATACTCTAGGAATGGGCAGCCCCCCAGGAAGCTTGTGGTGGGGGGGAGGGGGAGACAGGGGGTGTGACAGTGGTTGGGGGGCCCGGCTCGGTCTGGCCTTTTTTGGCAAGTGTTCCTCCATTTTTAAAAATCATGCATTGTCGGCTGC
>JAODAL010060801.1:0-20684 GCA_025379985.1 Phyllomedusa bahiana | reverse complement strand
TCCCGCCTCCTCCTTCCCCCGCCCCTGGGCCACCCGTTCATTTTTTCCCCTCGGGGCCCCCTACCCGGGTTTTTGCCACCCCTCCAAATGTAAATTTTTGCCACTGCTGACCTCACTGCTGCTGTACCTGCTGCCGTGACCTACACACTGTGTCATTGTGCCACTGTCTGACCTCATGCTGCTGCTGTGGCTGCTGCCGTGACCTAAAACACTCTGCCATTGTCCCACTGTCTGACCTCAGCTGCGCTGTACCTGCTGCCGTGACCTACACACTGTGTCATTGTGCCACTGTCTGACCACATTCGGCTGCTGTGGCTGCTGCCCTGACCTACACACTGTCATTGTGCCACTGTTTGACCTCATGCTGCTGCTGTGGCTGATGCCGTGTCCTACACACTCTGTCATTGTGCCACTGTCTGACATCATGCAGCTGGTGTGGCAGCTGCCGTGACCAACACACTCTGTCAGAGTGCCACTCTCAGAACTCATGCTGCTGCTGTGACTGCTGCCGTGTCCTACACACTGTGTCAATTGTGCCACTGTCTGACCTCATGCTGCTGCTCTGGCTGCTGCCGTGACCTACACACTGTGTCATTGTCCCACTCTGTGGCCTACTCCTGTTTTTGCCACCTCCAGAATGTCATTGTGCCACTCTCTGACCTCATGCTGCTGCTGCGGCTGCTGCCGTGGCCTACACACTGTGTCATTGTGCCAATGTCTGACCTCATGTTGCTGCTGTGGCTGCTGCCGTGACCTACACACTGTGTCATTGTGCCACTGTCTGACCTCATGCTGCTGCTTTGGCTGCTGCCGTGACCTACACACTGTCATTGTGCCACTGTCTGACCTCATGCTGCTGCTGTGGCTGCTGCCGTGACCTACACACTGTGTCATTGTGCCACTGTCTGACCTCATGCTGCTGCTGTGGCTGCTACCGTGACCTACACACTGTCATTGTGCCACTGTCTGACCTCATGCTGCTGCTATAGCTGCTGCCGTGACCTACACACTGTGTCATTGTGCCACTGTCTGACCTCATGCTGCTGCTGTGGCTGCTGCCGTGACCTACACACTGTGTCATTGTGCCAATGTCTGACCTCATGCTGCTGCTGTGGCTGCTGCCGTGACCTACACACTGTCATTGTGCCACTGTCTGACCTCATGCTGCTGTTGTAGCTGCTGCCGTGACCTACACACTGTGTCATTGTGCCACTGTCTGACCTCATGCTGCTGCTGTGGCTGCTGCCGTGACCTACACACTGTGTCATTGTGCCAATGTCTGACCCCATGCTGCTGCTGTGGGCTGCTGCCGTGACCTACACACTGTCATTGTGCCACTGTCTGACCTCATGCTGCTGTTGTAGCTGCTGCCGTGACCTACATACTGTATCATTGTGCCACTGTCTGACCTCATGCTGCTGCTGTGGCTGCCGCCGTCACCTCCACACTCTGTCACTGATGTTGCCACCTGAGCCCTCAGCTTTTTTTATTCCAGCTGTCGCTCGCATTACTTTATCAGGCTACATTCCCCCGTCAGTTTTTTGGTCAGTTTTACCCTCTTAAGTGCCCAGGGAATTTTAGAGTGAAGCGATTCTAAGAGCGGCGGCAGTCATGTGCGTGGCATACTTAAACACAACATTGTATGAAGACCAAACCAAGCTCCCTCTGCATATTTAAGCATGGCACAACGTTCTACAGCACCCTGCATGCTCTGTGCAGCCTGGAAATAGCTGTTTTTTAACGTGATTCGTGCCGAAGTAATTCGGAACGAAGTTATTTTTTGCCGAGAAATTCGGCGAAGTGAACGAAACAAATTTCGGGAAATTCGCCCATCTCTAAATATGGCATCTCTACTTTTCTTGGTTTACCAAAGAACAAACTCTAAGAAGATGACCTCCTTTCTTTTTGTCAATTGATAAATGGAGTACAAGTGTTTCCATGGTTTTTAGTGCTGAATATAGAGAACATTTCATGTGGTCATTGTGGTTGCCGTGCCACATCCTGTATACACAATTGTTGTCTCTGTTCTTCAGGTAAGAGATTCCATCTGTAGCCCTTTTTTGCTTGTATGATTGTTTACCATACTTAAAATTTAGTTTTATTAACATAATTTAAAGGGACATTGACATCAGAAATATGTATTTTTCAACTTTTTTTTTTTTCACAGCCTAATGCCAAAAACATTTGTGAAACACCTGTGGGTCGATATTCTCATTACACCCTTGGATATATTCCTGAAAGTGGTATAGTTTCCAATATGGGGTCATTTTAGAGGTGTTTATTAAGTTTTAGCACCTCAGGGTGTCCGCAAACCTGGAATGGCAACTAAATAAAATAGTATTGAAAATGAGGCCCCAAAGTTCAGTAGGAGCTCCTCCTACTCTGAGCCTTGTGATAGAGCCAAACAGCATTCTAGTGCCACATATGGGATTTCTCTGAAAACAGCAGAAACTGGGCAATTAATATTAATTTGCATTTACCTGGTCATATCTACCGTGTTACAGTGAATAATTGATAAAAACTGTAAATATGCACAAAAAGTAAAAATTTGAAATTTCACCTCCACTTTGCTTGAATTTCTGTGAAATACCTAAAGGGGTAACACACTTCCTAAACACTGTTGCAAATAATTTTAGGGGTGTAGTTTCTTAAATTAAGTAATTTATGGAGGTATCTAACATACAGACCCCTCAAAGCCATGTCAGAGCTGGAATGGTCCCTAAAAATGTATATTGCAAATTTTCTTGAAAATGTGAGAAATGACTACAAAGGGCCACATGTATGAAAACTGTCTAGGTCTAAAATTCACTTTTTTGTCCATAGAAACCAATCAGAGCGCCCCTCTCATTTTCCCAGAGAAAAATATGAAATGAAAGGGCGCTCTGATTGGTTGCTATGGGCAACAAAGTGAGTTTTAGACCTAGACAGTTTTCATACATGTGGCCAAAAATTTCTAAACCCCCTAATGACGTCAAAAAAATAAAAAGACATTTTAAAAATTATTCCAACCTATAGTGGACATATGGTAGATGCAAGTTATACATTATTTTGTGGTGAATAATTATCTGTCTTGCACGCAGAAATTTTAGAACTTTGAAAATGACAAATTTTTCCAAATTTTCACGAAATTTTGATATTTTTCACAAACAAACAAGAATTGTATGGACCAAAATTTCTTTCTATTTTAAAGCACAATGTGTTATGAGAAAATAATCTCTGAATCACATGTATAAAAGTAAAAGTGTCAAAAAGTGATTCTCACATAAAGTGACACATTTCAGATTTCAAAAATAGGGCTGTGTCAGGAAGGCCAAAACTGTCTGGGTCCTAAAGGGGTTAATAAACAGAAGATTGCATTGATATTATATTTGGATGTCTTTCCTTATTCATGTATATGCATGTACACACTGTGTGTCTAATTTGGATACTAAACAAAGATGTTGCGGGGTCAATGGAAGCTCCCACAACAATTTTTGTCACCCAATGTGGGGCCGCAAACATTACAAACATTCTGTTCCTCCTTCATCTGCTTGGTTTCTCATTTTGGGTGTGTCCCTCCGACTAAAGT
Source organism: Phyllomedusa bahiana (assembly GCA_025379985.1). NCBI lineage: Eukaryota > Metazoa > Chordata > Amphibia > Anura > Hylidae > Phyllomedusa > Phyllomedusa bahiana. The sequence continues at coordinate 17,116 of JAODAL010060801.1, read as the reverse complement.
TCACTAAGTTGCAAGCCTTTTGAGACATTGTTACATAGTTTGTATGGTTGAAAAAAGACACATGTCCATCAAGTTCAACCAAGGGAGAGGAAAATGTGGGTGAAGGGAGTGTGTGAACCCACAAGGCAAGAACCAATCTGCTCCCGGGAAGACACCATCTCTGACCCCAGAGCCACAACCAGATAGGATCCACAATAGAGCCTGAAAGGTTATCTCCTTGTGTTGGTAGTGGCTATGTGATTTATGGCAGGGGGAGATGGATAGATCTGTATAATCCATTAAACCTACCTGTTCCACCTAGCTGTAATCTTTACCGGGCATTTATTAAGGTTGAGTCCATGGAAGAGAGCCCCTATGTGATTCAGGAATACGACCTAAATACCATTTCTTTTCCTACACTGTCCTTTGATACAATTTTATATATATAATACTAAAAATATATTATATATTATATATTATATATATCAACCTAGGAGGCATAGAGCTAAATGATTTGCACTTACTGGTAAAACACAAAAAACCCACTTTCAAAGATTCCCTCACATGATTGTTAAGTGTGGTGCCATATCTATCTGATGAAACTGCACTGGATGAGGAACTTATAGCTCAGATTGATTGGCATGATAGAGAGAGCATTAAATTAATGTGACCAGTGTACATTCTCATTGCTAATTGAGTCAGTGGCTCACTCAACCAACAGAATTGTAGAAGTGCTTCAGGAGTGCACCTGCCCTACTTGATATTTTTCACTCCTACTCTTTGGTTTGGTGATAACAAACTAAATATTATTTAGATACATTAACCTTCATTGCCCTCCAGTAGAAGGAGATATAAAGAGATTGATTATTCTTGAGTTGTGGTAAATAGTCAAGTATACATACCCAGACTTTAAAGGCCCCTTGACCTGTCCAATAAGTATCATACCAGGGACACTTAGATCACAGCCATCTGACGAAGGGTTTGAGGATGGGAAATATAATGCAGAAAGCGTGGTTGGACAATGGGAATAGAGAATAACAAGGTATATGGAATGGCATGTAGAAATACTCACAATAAACCCTTTTGTGATAATTGCCAAGTTCCAGTGGTCCTTGAAGTGGCAGGAGACAAACCCTATGTAATTTTAGAAATAGATCCATTGAGGTTATGAATATCCTAGATAACTTACGACAGAAGACTTGGAGGCTTGTTTTTAGGATTGCAAATTTGTATTGCAGCATGTTATTTGTTAGGCGTGAGAAGGCCATAAGGAAGCTCGTAGAGATAAGTCTGGCTGGTGACTCTGAGTCTGAGGGCACTGTAATTTGTTCATACAGCACTTTGTCGTACCCAAAGAAAAGTTATTGATGATCCAGATGAGGATGCAGGTTTTTGGGAATGTTGTTTTTTCCCGCATGAGGGAGAACAAGGGGAATGTCTTGTGTTTTACTTGTGGAGGAAGTTGTGTTGCTTACAGTGAGTATCATCCGTAAAGCTGACTGTGTGGTAGTGTAAATTCCCATTGTTGATACATCAAACCTCGACGGGGGAATCTGACGCACATCTGGAGGGCATGTCAAAGGTGAAGCAGCTATACCAGAAGGGCAAAGAGACTGTTTCAATTTGCCTGATGGAGGTGAAGTAGGTATTTGCAGTCTTGCAGGTCAATGACTACCAAAATGGGGAATTTAAACAGTAATGCAGGAACACTCAAGGCTCAGAGATTAACAGCATCAGAGACATTAAGGATGTGTGAAGGGAAAAAAGGAGTTGAAAGAGTTAAGAAGTTAATGGATGGAGTACACACGGTCTCAGAAGGCAGACTAAATGAAAAATTATGGAAAAAGATTTTCGAACAGTGCAAGGGTTGGTTTCAGGACAATGACTTGTTGACCCAGGCACAAAAATAGCATAGGGTATCAAAACTCGAAACTACTGTAGCATTGTGGTAAGAGTTTCATGAAGGAACATATGTATATAACATGGTAGACAAACCAACAAGACCAAGAGATTGTAGAGGATACCAAACACAAGATCAGAGGCACCCAAACACAGAGGCAGGGAGAGTACAGGCAGAAAGGTTATTTCTAGAGATGGGCGAATTGATTCTAACAAAGTGAAATTCGTTTAGAATTTCAGGAAAACTTCGGTTCTGAACCGAAGTCGAAGTTTGGGGACTTCGGGTGAACAAGTGTGCTTTGATTGAAAAAATTTGGCTGCGAGCACATGGCGGGTACATGGGGCAAAGCAAATCTGGAGGGAAGAAGGGCATAGCCTGCATGACATGTGCAGAGATGAAGCCAATCAGAGACCGGCGGGATTCTGTGACGTCACCGCACTATATAAGTCCGGGCGCGACGCTGGGAGCTCACACTCCTCTCACTGTACTGATTAGGAAGGTGCTGCGCGGGTGATTGTTGCTGAAGAACTGATTTTTAATACAGCGATTTTTAGGGTGCTCAGCTTGTCTCAGAGACTGCCTCTCTTACTTTCTATTTCTGATTTTTTGGGGTATTGGATCTGAAATCCAGTGTGCGTCCACTGCAGCTGCATATACATTTAAATCCTATCTGCTCACAGCACATTGAATATCCCCGGGGGATCTAAGCCAGTTCCCCGTTGATTCATTTAAAAAAACAGCGTTTTTACAATCAAATACCCCTTTCATTTTTGGCTGCTCAATTCTTTGGCGCAATTTACATCCAGGGGTTAATTAAACGTTGTTTTTCGCTGGGTGATCCCAAGAAACGTCATTTTCAAAGCCAAAATATATTATTTTTCTGTAGCATAATTTCACAGCAAAGGGGGAATTAGATTTATCTTTGTTTTGTGGCGTTTAAAAAAACACCCCAAATTTTTAAAAAAGTACAAAGCTACTAGTTTTTGGTGGTAAAATTTTTTGGCGCAATTTTTCATCCGGGGTTAATAAGCGTTGTTTTTCAGCTGTGGTGATCCCCAAAAAACCTATTTTTAAAGCCAAAATTTTTACATTTTCCCGTAGATAATTCCAAGCAAAAAGGGTTTAAATTTCAATTTTATCTCTTATTGTGTGGCGTAAAAAAAACACCCATTGTAACACGCTACAAAGTACGTTTGTGGTGGCTAATTTTTTGGCGAATTTACATCCGGGGTTTTAAATTTAAACGTTTTTTTTCGCTGTGGTGATCCCGGAAACCGTTTTTTCAAAGCCAAAATATATACTTTTTCCCGTAGCTAATTACAAGCAAAGGTTTAAAATTTAAATTTTATCTTTATTGTTTGGCGTAAAAAAACACCCCTTGTAACAAGTACAAAGCTATAGTTTGTGGTGGGTATTTTTTTTGGGGCAATTTACATAGGGGGTTTAATTTTGCGTTTTTTTTCAGCTGTGGTGATCCAAGAAAACCGTATTTTCAACGCCCAAAAAATATAAATTTTTTCCCGTGCATAATTTCCCCAAAGCGAAGGTTAATTACAATTTTATCTTTGTGTGTAGCGTAAAAAAACACCCCCATTGCACCACGCTACAAATCTACTAGTTTGTGGTGGCTCAATTGTTTTGGCGCAATTGACATCCGGGGTTAATTAAGCGTTGTTTTTGCTGTGGTGATCCAAGAAAAACCGTCATTTTCAACGGCAAAATGTATAAAATTTTTCCTGTACCCTTAATTCAAAAGAAAAGGTTTAATTACAATTTTATCTCTTTATTTTTGTGGGGGGTAAAAAACCCCGCCATTGTAACACGTTAAAAAAAGTTTACTAGTTTGGGGTGGCTCAATTGTTTGGCTTAATTTACATCCAGGGGTTAATTAAGGTTTTTTTTTCAGTTTGTGGGGGCCCCCCCAAAAAACCTTCAGGGGCAAGTCGGGTTTGCTAGCACCCCCCCCGGGGAATTTGGTGGGAGGACCCTGTCGGTCTGCTGGGGGTTTTGGGGTGTCTGGGTTTGGGGGGAAATTTTCCCTAGTGAAGTTTTCGGGTCTGGGACTTTTTTGTTAGGTTATACCATCTACCCTGTAATTTCCCCCGGGGTTGTTTCATTGTTTTCCCAGGGGGGGGGCCCACCCCCCTTGGGGGGGGGGGCCCGGGGGGAAGCCCAGGTAAGGATTTGTCTTGGAGGGAAGGATATAGTGCTTGGTGTTTTTTCGTTTATTACCACCTGTGAAACTTCTGGTGGGGTTGGGAAAAGCGCTTTTTTTTTGGATTTTTCCCGTTCCATAGGGGACCCCTGTTTCAGCTGGGAGTGAGTGCCCCGGGGACCACCTCCCTTTTCCTTGGGGGGGGTGGGGGGCACCCCCCCAGGGGGCGCGGGGGGAAATGGAAATTTATGGAAACCCCCGTTTCTAAAACCCAGTCCCGCCCCGGGGTGGCGGGGGGGGGGGGCAAAGGCCAAATATGAAACCCGGCGGGGCCTCTGGCTTGCCCCCAAAAGGGCCCCCGGGGTAAAGGGCCCGCATTTGCTGGGGGGCCTAAATGGGGGGCACCCCGGGGGGCGGAAATTTAATAAAAGCCCTCGGAGAAAAAAAAAGGGGAGTTTAGATGCTGTTAAGGGGAAGGGGTGGGGAACCCTGCCGGTGGGGGAGGGGGGGGGAAGGCCTTGTCGGCCCGCACCCCCGCTTTCGGGGCCGTTTCCATGGACGGGGCGGGAGATTCCCCTTGTAAGGCTGGACATGAAAGGGCAGCCCGCAAATCAAAGGGACCACATGGCCTCTAAAAAACCGAAAGGTTTTTTCCCATTTCAGACAAAATTTTAAGGGCCTGAGGGAGATTTAAAGGGGTTGGAGGGGGAGGGGAAGCTATTGGAGGGGCGGGGCTCTTCAGGGAGAAGCTATTTAAAAGGGACCAGCGTTTCCCCGGGGGGTATGTGTGGCGGGGACGCGGCTCTAAACAATGAGGGTGTCAGGGGCACTAGGAGCGCGGCGGGTTTCCGGGGGGTTTGGGGGGAGGAACTTTCCCGGGGGGAAGGGCCCCCCCCCCCGGGGAATGTCCGCGACCCAAAGCCCGTGATTGTCCGCGGGTACAAGGGGTCCCGGCTTCCCACAAGAGGGGAACCTATGCGGAGGCGCAGCAAAGAAAAAACAGCCCGGGATTGTAAGCAATGGCCGTTTGCGCCCGGGAGCTCGTGGCAGTTTCCGGGCCTCGGGGGTTCCCTTTGGGGCCCCCCCAATAAAAAGCCCCAAGCCCGGAAAGGTTAAAGGGGCCGGAAACCCGGGAAGTAAAGGGAGGGGAAAGGTCCGGAGCGGCGGGGGGGGCGGTTTTCCCGGCCTTTTGTAGAGGTGCCGGAGACGGGCGGGCGAATTTTGGGGGAAGGGCAAAGGCCGTCCAGGAGCTGCGGGGGGGGGAGAGCCCCCTCCCGCAGAGGGGCGGGGTCGGCATACGGGAAAAGCGGGTGGAAAGGGTGGGGGGAAGGGGGGGGGCAGAAGCCGGGGGAGGACCATTGGGAGTGAGCCCCCTCAGGGGCGGGGCCCCCAAAAACCGCCCGGCCCGGGAAATCAGGGGGGGAGATTGGGGACACCCCCCCTTTTTTCCGGGACCCTGGGAAAGAGGGGGTCCCAAGCAAAAGTAAAGGAAAGATGGGTGGGAAAAACGGTACTGGGCAAGGGGAAACAGGGACAACCCAGTTTCCAGTTTTATAACAGCGCCTTTCTACTGCCCAAAAAAGCCCAAAGGAACTACAACCCAGCTAAAAACCTTCATCCGAAGTTTTAAAGGGACATAGCGGGGCCATGCCAAATGCCCCCCCTGCCAGCTTCAGAGGGGGGAAGGGGAGGAGTCCCCAAATCCTGTGACATGGCCCTAAGAGAGACCCAGATGTTGGAACCCCATTGTGGTAGGGCCCGGGCCTTTTTTTTTTTTGGGGAAAGGAAGATTTTTTCTGAAAAAAAGAAAATCCCAAAGCAGTAAACAGGGGGGGAAAAAAGAAAAGAAAAGAAGAAAAAAAAGGGTTTTTTCCCCGGGAATATGGGGCGGGGCATTTGGGGCCCAGTTGCAAAAAGCTGGGGGGGGCCCGAAACCCGTCACCCCAAAAACCCCCCCCGCCGCAGGCCCCCAGGTTCTGAAAAAGTGAGTTTTTTTTTGGGGGGATGGGGGGGGGATGGGGAGATAAAAAAGATCCAGGAAGAGTTTGGTCCCTAAAACCGGCGTACTGATTTCATAAGGCAGACCGTGCAGGAGCGGCACGGGGGATGGTGCAAAGGGGCCCAAACCCCAAAAGAATCCCCCCAGAGGGGCCCCCCTGAGAGGGGGGGGGGGCCCCCCCAAAAAAACCCAAAAGAGCTCCCTGATAGGGGGGGGGTGGTTTCCCCAAAAGTGGGGGTTTAACCCCCCCGGGTTTGTGGGGGAGGGCAAGGTAACCCGGAGGGGGACCCCCAAATTCATTGTGAAAAGATCGGGCTCAAAAAATATCGGCGGCCAAACCAGGCCCGGGAATTTTGGGAAAAAGGGGGGTTTTTCCATGGTGGCCAGGGATGAGGGGGGGAAACAGAGTTTTGCCCCCCAATTTGACGCTGAAGGGGTTTGCCATGGATGGTCCTTGGTCCAGATCTAGGCACGGAGGCTGAGGTTTTAAAACCCAAAGAATGGTAATGCCCAAAAAGTTTGGGGTTTAATGACCAAAAACTGGGCCCTTTATACCAGCGGGCTCGGGAGTGGGGGCGAAAGGGGGGGAGTCCTTTCAAGGAAAAACCCCCCCGCCTCCTAGGGAATGGTCTCCCCAAAAAAAAAAAGAGGAGCTTTGCTACCCGGTGGCCAAGGGGGCGGGGCCTTAACCCTCCCTCCCTGGGGGTGGGGACAAAAGTAAATTTGAACGGTCGTCCTGGCTGCCCTGAAGGGGGGCAAAGGGGAAAAAAACCCCCAGGTTTGAGGGAAGGAGGTGGACCTCCTTTTTTCTGGATGGGAAAGTTTCGGTTTGGGGGGCCCTTTCCGGGAAAAACCCTAAAACGGGGGGGAAGTTGTGGTTTGGCGTTTCCCCACAGGGGGCCGGGGACAGGGGGCCTTTAGGAACGTGGTCCGGCAAAAATCTGGGGGGGGCAATTTTGCATGCCTCCCAAGATCTGGGGGTTGGGGGAAAGCTGCCCCTTTAGGTTTTTTGCAGTTCAGCGAAAAAGACTTTCTTTGCGTGATCCACCCCTAAGGCTAAAAGGGTTTTTTTTGGAACTTTTAAAGCTTTGTTGGGGGCGGGGGGTTTGAGCTTTTCGGGGTGAACTTTGAGCTGGCCAAACTCCCCCTGAAGGGTCCCGCTTTTTTCCCTTGGGGCGCCCTATATTCCCAGAGGAGGTAAAGGGGGTGACTTTTAATCCCCTTTAACGAATACTCCCCTTTTTTCGAATCATGAAGGTTTGAGGCGCTTTGGCCGGGGGGTCATGTGAGCCCCGGGAAAAAAAATCTGGTTAAATTTTTTGGTATCTGTTGGTAGCCTTTTTCGTTCTCTGTTAAACTGAAGGCCAAGAAGGGCAGGGTTTTGCGCTTTTTTTTTCCCCAAAATCGGCCGCCCTTCCTCGGGAAAAGGAACCGGTCCAGGGTTTTTTACAGGGGGCGGGCCGGGAAGCTTTTCCAAAAAGTGTGGCAGTCCAGGGCCCACTTCAGGCAGGCTGCAGGGTGCAGGAAAGGGGGCCCTGTGCGGCGCGGGGGGGGCATTTGGCGGGCCCCCCTGTGGCCAGAAAACGCGGGTCACTTGTGTGGGGGCCCATTGGAAACCTTTTCCTTGCCCCGGGCCCGCGTCCCTTCCCAAATGGGGGTTTTGCCGCCCCTGTGGGGGAAGCGGGTTTTCCCCGGGGGGGAGGGCAACAGGGGGAAAAGGGGGGGGGGTTCTGGGGAGGGACACTTTGGGGGAAACCCAAAGGCAGCGCCCCCGGGAAGAGGCGCGGGGGCAGAGTTGAGGGGAGCTGGGGGTAACCCTGGCCCCCCCCAAAGGTTTCCGGCCCCCTCGTAGCTGAGACCCCAGAGGAGAGCGACCCGAGCGGGGGAGGAAGAGCGGCTGGAGGTGGGGGGGCCCCTTTTTCCCCCAAAAAATCCTGTGATAAAGAACAAAATTAGGGAGCCAAGTGGAAGGGCAAAAAAAAAAAAGAAAAAAACCCAGCAAGGGGGCCAGAGGGGAGGGGTTTATCTGGGGAAGGTGCCCCCCTTTCCCTGGGGTCCTTTCCAACAAGGTTGGGCCGCACTCGGGAGGGACGTTCCCAGGGGTTTGGGTTTTGAGAGTGCGCGGGGGGGTGGGGTCGGGGGCGGGGGGGCGGGGGGGGGGGGGGGCCCCCGGTGGCTGTTGGTGGGGAGGGTGAAGCGATGGTACCCCCTTGTCGCCAAAAAAGGGCCCTTTGGGCCAAGATAGAAGGAGTTCCCAGGTCCGAAGGGAAAGGGAAGGTAAAACCTGGCCCCCCCCCAAAATTAAAGGGGTTAAGGAACCTTTACCTCCTATTCCCGGTGGAGACCCACCAAAGTAAAGGGGGGCAGGAGGGGGAAAAGGGGGAAAGGGATAATGATAAGGGGGTTTGGGTTCAAAAAAAAGGTTTTGGTAAGGCAAAAAGAAAAAAAACCAAAATTTAAAAAATGGAGGTCTTTCAGGTTATACTATAATTTAGGTTTTTGGGGAGTCTTTTTTTTACTTATTTATGCATATTATAATTTTTTTTTTTTTTTGCATTTCTGTTGCTAATTTTTTTTTTTGGTTGGTAGTTTGGAGGGGCTCTTTAACTCCCATCCAAAAGGGTGGCGATTTCCCCCCTCCGTTTAAAACTTGGGCCCCCATTAACGTAGCCGGAAACAGATCGGGATGCGGAACGATATACGGCGTTTGATTTTTTTTCGGCCGCGTTTTTTAAGCTGACCTTTTTCTTTTTGCAGGAGAACCCGGGTGAAATTTTTATTGCAGGCGGGGGAGAAGGCCCGGAGGGAAAATGGCGCTTGGGGTCCCTTTGTTTTTAGGCCCCCTTTCAGCCGAGCCGTTTTTCCGGGAGTGGCGGTCCCCCTTTTCCCCGCCCGGGCAAAGGGAGAGGGGTTTTGGATTAGAGATGGGGAAGGGGGCTTGGTTATTTGACGCCCCACCTGGACGGGCAGAGGCCCACCCCCCCCATTTAAATTTTTTAAAGCTTTCCCCCGACCCCAAAAGGGGGGCCCCAAAAGCCTTTTTTCTTGAAGGTGAAGCCCCTTTCTTTTAACCCAGCCGTCAGGTGATCTTTGGAGGTGATTTTAAAACCATACAAGGCCTTCAGATAGGGGAGGTCCCCGAGTTCCCCCTGGGGTTTTGATAGCGTTCCTCTGAAAAAGCATAGCCTCAGATGTCGCCTGGTGGACCTCCACTTTAGGAGCTCCCCCGGTCACCCCGGTTTAAAACCTTTTTTAGGGGAAGATGTAGGTCCCGTTTTGGTAGGTTTTTTTTGAAGGAGGGAGGGGCCCTTTTGTTTATCGGTGTCCGTTTCGGAAGTGGAATTCCCACGGGTTTACTGTTTTTATTTCTTTTTCTTTGAAATTTTCAAAAAGACTCCGCGGATGGGAGGGGTTTCTGGAGGCTGAATTTGTCTCTCCTGGAGGAAACAAAATGTAAACAATCCTTTTAAAAACTTTCTTCAGGGGCCCCGGTTTCCTTTTTTTAGGTCTTGCCCGGGAGTAAGACCCCAGGTTTTTGGGGGGGAGATTTTTCAAGAAAAAAGAGCAGAAAAGTTTTTCACCAGTCTGGCCTCGAGCAAGGGCAGGTACCGCCTTTTATCCGGGCCTGAGGAGGAAACTCGGCAGCTTGTTCGGGGGGAGGGTGACCACGAGGGGCTTCCAGAGGAAAAGCTCTCCCGAAGAGGTTTCCCGTACGATAGAAAACTCGTCTTTTGTTTTGAGAGGGATTTTGGCCGGTACCGCCCCCCGGCCCCTAAAGAGCTGTTAAAAGGGAAGGGGAGTTTTAAGGGATTTGGGGGTTGATTTTTTTCGGATCTCTGAATCGTTCGCCCATCAGGGGTCTGTAGGTTCAGAGAAAACTTCTAGTGCTCTTAGGGGAGAAGGATCTTCCCACGGGTTTAAGATCTGGGTTTTTCCCGGCTGAAGCCCTTCCCGAAAAAAGGGTAGACCCTCTCTTGATGTTTTTTGGCCCGAAGGTTTATGAAAAGGAATGAAGCGGGCGATTTACGGACTTAGTTTCCCAAAAATCCCAGGTCCCGATGGCTTAACATCTGAATTCTATCGGGCCCTTTTTAAAGGGGAAAATTTTGGCTCCCCTTTGACCGGTGTGTATTTAAAGGTGCCCCCTCCCGGGTACCCTTCCCTGGTCAATTTTAGGCGGGGTTTCAGTGGGTCCTTTTTGTCAAAGGGGGAAAGATCCGTCCCCCATTGGGAATTGGGTGGCCCCCCTAGTTTTCAATAAAGGACCCTTTAAAGGGTTTTTGGGAAAAGTCCTTTTCAACAGGTTTGGTTTCAGTTCGCGCCCCGACTTTCCCCTGGGGGGCCAGCCCCTTTTCTTGTTCCAGGAAAGGAAATAAATTAAGTGCCGTTTCTTTTGGGGTTGGGGAGGCAGTTTGGGGAGGTTAGGGCGGGCCCCTGGGGGGGGGGAAATTGCTGTCCCCGGGATCAGGCAAAAGCGTTTGATCAAATTTTAAACCCTGAGTAACCCCTTGGGGTTTGGCCCCTTGAAAGGAAAGGCCTGGGGGAGGGGTTTCATTTGGGAAGTTAAGACCTTATATGCCAAAGCAGAGTCCCTTTCGCGCTGGTTTACGGTTGGTGTGGGCAGCCCCTTTTGCAGTTGGGTCTGGTGTGCGGCAGGGGGGCCCCCTGAGCCCCCTGTTATAGCGGGTTTGCAATCGATTTCCCCCCCTTTGGGGGGATTTAGGCCCCCACCGTTTGCGGGAGTCCGGGGCCCCGGGGGCCCGGGCCCCCCCAAAAAAGCCACCCTTTTAAAGGGAGTGGCCCTAGCCGATGATTTTTAACCCCCTCTGTCCCTCCCAAAGGGGGGGGCAAAAGTTGGTTTTGTTTGGAGGTTTGGGTTGCTTAAATAAACTGTTTTCGGGGCCCTTTATCAAACCGGGGGTAAGTGCGGGGTTTGGTTGGGAGGAAGGGGGCTCCCTTTTTTTGATTTTCCCGGGGCACCCTCCCAAGACCCAAGTTATCAGTTTAAAATCTTTGGGGTCGAATTCGTCCTCGGTGGGTTACCCCACTAAAAACTGGGTTTGGAAACGGGGTGAAGGAGGGGTACTTTCAGGTCAATCAGTGGAAGGGATGGTCTCTGTCCCTCAGGGAAAGGGTTTGCTTGATTAAAACTTACCCCGGGTTCCCGCTTTTTTCCCCCCCCCATTTTTGGGGAGCGGTTTTGTCTTTTGCCAAAAATCTTTCCGGGTCAGGGTCTTCAGCCTGTTTTTCCAGATGTTATGGGAGGGAAAAGGCTGGAAAAACCCAAAACAAAAGGGAGGTTAAGTACCGCACCCGGGGAAATTAGGGGGGTTTATCTTGGGGGCAACCCCCCAGGTGTTCCTTGTGAACACTTTTTTTTTAAGGGTCAACATAGGTGACCTCTGGCTTCAGGGGGCCTCCCCTTTGGGGGGTACTCTCTTGCCGAGAATGGGTTTTGGCTTTTTTCCAGGAAAGGGAGACAGGGGGGGCGAGGTGAAGGGGCTTTTGAAAGCAAACGGACATCTTCCCGGGGGTTATGTCGGGCCCGCCCCTTTAAAAACTCTTCGCCCGGGGGGGTGGTGGGGGTGTGGGAGAATTTAGGACCCCCAGTCGAGGAAAGGGGCCCCCGCCCTGGGGGCCTGTTGAACCCCTTTCCAGAAGCCGGGGGGGGCCCTCAGGGATTGCCCAAAAATGGGCCTTCGGGTTGGGGCCCTTTGTCCTTTTTTAAAAAAAACAAGAGGGGGCCTTAAAAGGGTTTTTGGGACTTTTTGGCCCGGACTTTCTTTTTACGGGAGGTTTGTTTCGTAAGGGGAAAATTGGGAAATACAGAAATCGGGAGCGGGGTTGTCCTTTGGGGGGGGTGCCCGGGGGCCGTGCTGGAAAGCATGGACCATTTCTTTCTTTAATGTCCCTTCAAAGTTCCCCGGTATTTCAACTGGTAGGGGCCTCCACCGGCTGAAGGGGAATTTTAGCCCAAACCCTTTTCCCATCCCGGGGGGCCTTAAGGGGGGTTCAAGAAATTTTGGGGGTCGGGGGGGACCCCTGTTTTCACTTTTTTAAATAGCTTTGGTTGTTAAAGTATTACACGGGGGGAATTTCACGGTGTTTGGGGGTCCACCCCAGAAAAAACCCTTTCCCCCCAGGGAGGGGGTATTAGAAACATCCCCTGGTGCCTGGCGAAAAAAAGGGTCTTTGGGGTGGAAAGACTGGGGGGCTGAAAGGGGGGCCCTTTCCCCGTGGAGGGGGGTTCTCCTTTTTGGTGCCCCAGTCTGGCCCTCCCATCCCGGTGGTGGGGTGGCATGACACAGTAGCATTTTGTTTTCTTTTTTTTTTCCGCTACGAAGTAAGGGGGGGGTTTCAGGGGACCAAACCCGGTCCCCTTAATGCCTGTAATGTTAGTTGAGTTGGTTTAGGTTTTTTTTAGAGGGGCTTTGGGTTTTCGGGTTTTCGCTGCCCCTGTTGGTGGTGGGGGGGCTGGGGACGGGGGGTTTTTTATCATCCTCCCCGGGGTGCCTCTTGCCCGTGGGGTGGGGGAAATTCCCCGGGGGTCGGCTGTCGGGCCTTGGCGCTGGCCGGGGGGTTTTTGGGACTGGGTGGGGGGCGTTTCCAGGGGACTGTACCTTGCGGGGTGGAAAGGGGGGGTTTGGGGGGGTTTGGGGGGCCCGGTGCCCGGGCCATGCTGTCCGGGACGGGAGGGGTGGTGTGGCTGTGTGTTTGGGGGGGTCCCTGGTTTTTTTGTGTAGGCAAGTTCTGGAGTTTTTTTCAGATTGTCGGTCCCAAAAGTTTTTATATAAAGGGATTTTATGTTTGAAGCAGAATTTTTATATTTTGTAATTTCGTTTGGGGTTGTGTGTATTTTGTATATAGTGGTGTAGTGTTGTATTTTGTTTTATAGTGGTGAAAAACCCCTTTTTATATATTTTTTTTTATGTAGTGTTTAGATAGGGTGGGGGCTATTGGGGGATGCTAGTAGGTTGGGTGGGGGATTTTTGGTTGGGTACCATTTTAAAGGGCGGAGGGGGTTTTGGGCTTCCGCAGGGGTATGGTGGCCCTGAGGCGGATTGCCTCTCATTTGGGTTTTTGCTTTGGGATCAAAAATGTTTCCCGTTAGAAGGTTTTTTTTATTTTTGGGGGCCAGAAGGTTTGGGGGGGGGAAATTGGGGGAAAAACCCCCATGAAGGGGGGGTAGGGGGGGATCGAATTTGGGTTTTTTTATGGCGGGCCCAAGGCGAAAAACCTGAGGGTTTTTTTGTTTTTTTTTGCTTTATTTGTTTGAAAAGGACCCTTATGGACTTTTTTGGGCATTTAGGTTAATTCGGTATTGAAAAAAAAGGGGGGTATTTTTTATAATTTATATAAAAAAAAAATATATATAAATAAAAAAAAAAACCCCCAGTGTGGTTTTTGGTTTCACGGGTGGTAGGGATGGGGGTTTGTGGGAATTTAATTTTTAAAGGAAAAGCATGACGCGTGTGCTGTGATCATTTTGGGGAAAATTAGAAGTGTGTTGGTTTTGGGTGAGAGAAAAAAGGGGGGAAAAAAACAAAAAAATTTAAAAAAATTTTTTTAAAATTTTTTTTGTTTTTATATATAAAATTTTATTTTTTATGATATATATATTTATATATTTATTATTATATATATTTTTATTTTTTATAATTTTTAAAAAAAGAGTTTGCACAAAGGGGTGGTTTTGAATGGACTTAGGGGGGGTTTGGGGGGGGCAAGTAAAGGGTGAAATGTTTTGTTTGGGCATTAGGTAAGGATTATGTTTCATAGGGGTAAAAAAGGTGTAAAATAAGGGGTAAATGGGCTGTAAATAATTTTAGGGTCGGGGCCCCCCTTTTTGGCAGATTTTTTTTTTTTCCCCAAATTTTTGGGGGATTTTAGGGTTTTTTTTTATTTTTTTTACCCGGAATGGGGGAATTTTTTTGTTTGCCTGGGTGGCTAAGCCTTTTGTTTTTTATTTTGGCCCTAATAAACTGGACTTTTTGGGCTTTTTTTTCCCGGGTAGGCAAAATTTTTCAGGGTTGGGAAATTTTTTTTGATTTATGTTTGATTCCCCTGATTTTGTATTTGGTTAAATTTTAGCTTGTGATTTATATTTTTTTTAATTTAAAAAAAATTTTCCAAAAAAAAAACCGGGCATTTTCAACCGGGGGGGGAAAATTTATACATTTTTCCTTTAGCCTAATTTACAAGCAAAGGTTAATTAAATTTTATCTCTTTTTTGTGGCGTAAAAAACCCCTGGGATTGTAAAACGCTACAAAGCTAGTAGTTTGTGGGGGCTCATTTTTTTGCGCAATTTAATCCCAAAGGGGTTTTTTAAGGGGTTTTTTTGCAGTTTTTACTCAGTAAAAAGAAAAATTTTTTTTTCACCCCCACAGAAGAAAATTTTGTAGGGGTTAATTTTTTATCCGAAAGGGTTTAAATTTAAAACCTGTTTGTGCTTTTATATTCAGTTAAAAACACAGAGTTTTTTTAAAGGACATAAAAAAGTAAATTTTTTCCTGCCCCTTTTTGGAGCGGGAAAATTTTTATCCAAGGGTTAAACCCCAAACTTCTTAGTGGGTTCTTTGGAGTCAAAAAAAAGGGGGTGGATTTTAAACTTTTCAGGTATCCCTTTATTTAAAAAAAGTGTCTGTACACTTTAGAACCAAAAAAAGGGATGTAAACAAAAGGTGGAGGGCCCCTTTACCTGCAAGTGGGGAGAGGCACAAAAATTCCGGGGGCAGGCCAGGTCGCGCACCCGCAAGGGGAAAGTCGCAAAAGCGGGGTCACTCGGTGAGGCCCCAATGCCCGGGCCCTGTGCTGGGCTGCAACCCCAAAGGTTATTGATTTGGGTTTATGGTCATCCCCTTTCCCCCCAGATGCATCTGACAACCCCAGCCCAAACTGGGGTGGGAACGGCCCGACCCCAACCTTAGTTGGCATGGCCCCGGGAGCGGGTCAGCGGCCCTAACCCGTCCTCAACCCCCCCTCTGTCCCATCCCCGGGTTCCCCCACCAAAAGGTTTACATGTGGTCTGGGCTCAGCGCCACTTTATAGCGAGGAAAGAAAATTTGAGGGGGGGCAGTCCAAACGCTAATTTGGCAGCGAAAGGAAAGGGGCCCAATATCCCCTGCTTCTTGTTTTATAGCGGCAAAGTATAGATGTTGAGAGTGGCTTTGGGGGGTCATTTGTGGGGGGTCAGCCCCTGAATTTCCAAGACCGGTGATGAGGAAAAAAGGAGTGGGCCGCACTTTGGGGGACCCCGGGGGGGTGGGGGCAAAAGGGGTTCTTCATGCAGGAGAAGGGGGGTCGCTTCGGTTTAGGCAGCGGCCAGTTGCAAGTGGGTCGTGTGGCCGGGGGAGTCAGCCCGGATAGCAGCAGTGTGAGGTCGGGGAACCCCCAAGGGGGGGCACGGGGGAAAAAAAAACCCCCTTGAGGTCCAAGGGAAAATAGCCCGGGACAGGGGCTCAGCGAGGGCCAAACGGCGGCAGTAAAATAAGTCCCCAGGCGGGCGTTTGGGGGGTAATATCCGATACTCGGGGGTGTGGCTGTTCTTTGCAAAGGGGCACCGGGGGAGCCGAAAATTTGGGGATATGTAGAATCTGAAAACAGAAAATGAAGCGTGGCCAGGGAGCTAATGGTTTGGACCAGGCCCCGCGTCAAACATGCAGGGGTCAAAACCCGGTGGGCCCGGGAGAGGAAAAAGTGGTCAGTTTTTGGTGGGGCCATCCCGCCCCCCACAGCAGCAGCGCACCCCCTTGGGACGCATGCCATTGCAGCCCGTCAAGGCTCCCCACCTCGCAAAGGAAGGGGGCTGTTTCTCTTTGACCATCCCCCCGGGGCCAGATGTCCTGCTCCCCGCTATCATGGGCCCGCAGTCGGGTTTAGCGAGGGGGTTGCAAAGGACAACAGTATGCGTCCAACCCTCCTAAGGTGCGAAGCTGGGCCGTACCCCCTGTTTCCCCGTTGTTTTGGGGCTGCAGTCCCCCCCTTTCCAAAATGGTGGACTCTGCCCCCCCTTCAGGAAATAATGGCTTTTTGCCCAGCCCAATGGAGAGTTCCAAGCCCTTAAATTTTTTTCCCCAAAAAAGGCCAAAACCAGCACTTTTAATATTTTAAAAAACCCGGAGGTGGGGAAGTCCTTGGCTTAAACGGTTTTTTTCCCCAAAGGGGCCACGGCGGGGCGGAGTCTGGAGCTGTAACTTTGGTTTCCAGGGCCATATTTTGTCCTTTAAGGCCCCCTGGGGGTTTAAAAGTGCTTCCGGGCCCGGCACACCAACCCCAAATTGGACAGGAGACGCCCCTTTCTCCTCCCGTTGTCAAACTGCGGCTCCCGTGCCCAAAGTCCGTTCCTCCCCCTCCAACCCCCCCCACCATTTCAAACCTCCACAAGTTTTGCTCCATCTCCACATTTTTGTAGGGGCCCGCGGTGTCACGCAGTTTAAACCCGGGTTTCCTCGGCGAAGAAGACCCCCAGGGGAGGAAATGCTCCGCGTATGCAGCAAGAAAACCCAAGTGTGGCTTTCCCCCGCACCAACTGCAAAAACCCGGAACCATGGTGGGGACAAAGGGGGAAAGGGAAAATGGGGGGTTCCCGATGCCCCGAGGAGGGATGGGGGCCCTGGCCCGGGATTTGGGGCAAGTTTTTCAATCTTGGGTTTTGAAAAAAGGGGTTTTGGAATTCTTTTCCCCCGATCTTCAGAGATTCTGGAAAAATGGCAGGAAACTGTGCATAATTTCCCTTTCCCACAAAGCGGGAACACCCTCCCCGAAATTGCCAAGGGGAGAACCGAAGGCCTCCCCCAAAAACACTCTGAAAGTATGCGATGTTTCCACCCTTTGGGAAATTTCCCCCCCCGAAAATGTTGGGGCCGACTGTTTTGAACCCGAGAAAGGCCCCTTAACGATTTTTTTTATGATCCAGTGCGGGGCAGGGGGTTTCTCCCCTGTTTTAACTTTGATGGGCAGCAGGGGAAAACCTTTTTCGTGGCCCCCTGCCGTTTAATTTAGGCCCTTCGAGGAGGCCCCCGTTATTTTTTCAGTGGCCCCGGGAAATACGGGGTAAAAACGTCATTCCACGTTCTGTCCCTG
>JAODAL010060800.1:0-20685 GCA_025379985.1 Phyllomedusa bahiana | reverse complement strand
AAGGGGAAAGGCCCTTTTCCAGTAAAACCGGAGGAGGCCCCCCCGCCCCCAGCCCCCCAAAAAAACGGACGGCCCCGGCCCCCGAAACCGGAAAAGGGGAGGGGGGGCCGGGGACACGAGAGGACGGGACGGGGGCTCGGGCCCGAGAGGACGGACGGCGGCTCAAAACCGAGAGGAAGGGACGGCGCTCAGACCCCCGAGAGGACGGGACCTCGGCTCAGACACCGAGAGGACGGCGGCTCAGGCATCGAGAGGACAGGACGGTGGCTCAGGCATCGAGAGGACGGGACAGCGGCTCAGGCATCGAGAGGACGGGACGGCGGCTCAGACACCGAGAGGACGGGACCTCGGCTCAGACACCGAGAGGACGGGATGGCGGCTCAGGCATCGAGAGGACAGGACGGCGGCTCAGACACCGAGAGGAAGGGGGACGGCGGCTCAGACACCGAGAGGACAGGACGGCGGCTCAGGCATCGAGAGGACGGGACCGCGGCTCAGACACCGAGAGGACGGGACGGCGGCTCAGGACACCGAGAGGACGGGACGGCGGCTCAGGACACGAGAGGACGGGACGGCGGCTCAGACACGAGAGGACAGGGACGGCGGCTCAGACACCGAGAGGACAGGACGGCGGCTCAGCCACCCAGAGGACGGGACGGCGGCTCAGACACCGAGAGGCCGGGACGGCGGCTCAGACAACGAGAGGACGGGACGGCGGCTCAGACACCGAGAGGACAGGACGGCGGCTCAGGCATCGAGAGGACAGGACGGCGGCTCAGACACCGAGAGGAAGGGAAGGCGGCTCAGACACCGAGAGGACAGGACGGCGGCTCAGGCATCGAGAGGACGGGACGGCGGCTCAGACACCGAGAGGACGGGACGGCGGCTCAGACAACGAGAGGACAGGACGGCGGCTCAGACACCGAGAGGACGGGGACGGCGGCTCCAGGACACGAGAGGAACAGAACGGCGGCTCAGACACCGAGAGGAAGGGAAGGCGGCTCAGACACCGAGAGGACGGGACGGCGGCTCAGACACCGAGAGGACGGGACGGCGGCTCAGACACCGAGAGGACGGGACGGCGGCTCAGACAGCGAGAGGACAGGACGGCGGCTCAGGCATCGAGAGGACGGGACGGCGGCTCAGACACCTAGAGGACGGGACGGGGGCTCAGACACCGAGAGAACGGGACGGCGGCTCAGACACCGAGAGGACAGGACGGCGGCTCAGACACCGAGAGGACGGGACGGCGGATCAGACACCGAGAGGACGGGACGGCGGCTCAGACACCGAGAGGACGGGATGGCGGCTCAGACACCGAGAGGACTGGACGGCAGCTCAGGCATCGAGAGGACAGGACGGCGGCTCAGACACCGAGAGGACGGGACAGCGGCTCAGGCATCGAGAGGACGGGACGGCGGCTCAGACACCGAGAGGACGGGACGGCGGCTCAGACACCGAGAGGACGGGAAGGCGGCTCAGTCATCGAGAGGACTGGACGGCGGCTCAGACACCGAGAGGACGGGACGGCTGCTCAGACACCGAGAGGACGGGATGGCGGCTCAGACCCCGAGAGGACAGGACGGCGGCTCAGACAACGAGAGGACGGGACGGCGGCTCAGGCATCGAGAGGACAGGACGGCGGCTCAGGCACCGAGAGGACGGGACGGCGGCTCAGACACCGAGAGGACGGGACGGCGGCTCAGACACCGAGAGGACGGGACGGCGGCTCAGACACCGAGAGGACGGGACGGCGGCTCAGACATCGAGAGGACGGGACGGCGGCTCAGACACCGAGAGGACAGGACGGCGGCTCAGGCATGGAGAGGACAGGACGGCGGCTCAGGCATGGAGAGGACAGGACGGCAGCTCAGACACCGAGAGGACTGGACGGCGTCTCAGACATCGAGAGGACAGGACGGTGGCTCAGACATCGAGAGGACAGGGACGGCGGCTCAGACATCGAAGGGAGGACAGGACGGCGGCTCAGACACCGAGAGGACTGGACGGCGGCTCAGGCATCGAGAGGACGGGGACGGCGGCTCAGACACCGAGAGACTGGACGGCGGCTCAGACAACGAGAGGAGAGGAACGGGGCTCAGCCAACGAGAGGACAGGACGGCGGCTCAGACACCGAGAGGACGGGACGGCGGCTCAGGCACCGAGGGACAGGACGGTCGTCTCAGGCATGGAGAGGACAGGACGGCGGCTCAGGCATCGAGAGGACAGGACGGCGGCTCAGACACCGAGAGGACAGGACGGCGGGTCAGGCATCGAGAGGACAGGACGGCGGCTCAGACACCGAGAGGACAGGACGGCGGCTCAGACACCGAAGAGGACGGGACGGGGGCTCAGACATCGAGAGGACAGGACGGCGGCTCAGACACGAGAGGACAGGACAGCGGCTCAGGACACCGAGAGGAAGGGACGGCGGCTCAGACATCGAGAGGACGGGACGGCGGCTCAGACACCGAGAGGACGGGACGGCGGCTCAGACAGCGAGAGGACGGGACGGCGGCTCAGGCATCGAGAGGACAGGACGGCGGCTCAGACATCGAGAGGACAGGACGGCGGCTCAGACACCGAGAGGACGGGACGGTGGCTCAGACACCGAGAGGACGGGACGGCGGCTCAGACACCGAGAGGACGGGACGGGGGCTCAGACCCGAGAGGACGGGACGGGGGCTCAGACATCGAGAGGACGGGACGGCGGCTCAGGCAACGAGAGGACGGGACGGCGGCTCAGCCATCGAGAGGACCGGACGGAGGCTCAGGCATCGAGAGGACTGGACGGCGGCTCAGGCATCGAGAGGACGGGACGGCGGCTCAGGCACCGAGTGGACGGGACGGGGGCTCAGACACCGAGAGGACGGGACGGCGGCTCAGACACCGGAACGAGGAGCCGAGGACGGCGGCTCAGGCATCGAGAGGACGGGACGGCGACTCAGGCATTGAGAGGACGGGACGGCGGCTCAGACCCGGAGGACGGGACGGCGGTCAGGCACGAGAGGACAGGACGGCGGCTCAGACCCCGAGAGGACGGGACCACGGCTCAGACATCGAGAGGACAGGACGGCGGGACAGACACCGAGAGGACGGGACGGCAGCTCAGACACCGAGAGGACGGGACGGGGGCTCAGGCATTTAGAGGACGGGACGGCGGCTCAGACACCGAGAGGACGGGACGGCGCTCAGACACCGAGAGGACGGAGGCGGCTCAGACCCGAGAGGACGGGACGGCTCAGGCACGGAGGACGGGACGGCGGTCAGCACGAGAGGACGGGACGGCGGCTCAGACAACCGAGAGGACGGGACGGCGGCTCAGGACCAAGAGGACGGTACGGCGGCTCAGACACCGAGAGGACGGGACGAGGGCTCAGACACCGAGAGGACGGGACGGGGGCTCAGACACCGAGGGACGGGACGGGGCTCAGCACCGAGAGGACAGGACGGCGGCTCAGACACCGAGAGGACGGGACGGGGGCTCAGGCACAGAGGACGGACGGGGCTCAGACCGAGAGGACGGGACGGCGGCTCAGACACGAGAGGACAGGACGGCGGCTCAGGACACCGAGAGGACGGGACCTCGGCTCAGACACCGAGAGGACGGGACGGCGGCTCAGACATCGAGAGGACAGGACGGCGGCTCAGACACCGAGAGGAAGGGAAGGCGGCTCAGACACCGAGAGGACGGACGGCGGCTCAGACACCGAGAGGACGGACGGGGTCAGACACGAGAGGACGGACGGGGCTCAGACACCGAGAGGACAGGACGGCGGCTCAGACACCGAGAGGACAGGACGGCGGCTCAGGCATCCAGAGGACAGGACGGCGGCTCAGACACCGAGAGGACGGGATGGCGGCTCAGGCATCGAGAGGACAGGACGGCGGCTCAGACACCGAGAGGACGGCAAGGCGGCTCAGACACCGACAGGACTGGAAGCCGGCTCTGGCATCGAGAGGACAGGACGGCGGCTCAGACACCGAGAGGACAGGACGGCGGCTCAGGCATCTAGAGGACTGGACGGCGGCTCAGACACCGAGAGGACAGGACGGCGGCTCAGACCCCGAGAGGACCGGACGGCGGCTCAGACACCGAGAGGACGGGACGGGGGCTCAGACACCGAGAGGACGGGACGGAGGCTCAGACACCGAGAGGACGGGACGGCGGCTCAGGCATCGAGAGGACAGGACGGCGGCTCAGACATCGAGAGGACAGGACGGCGGCTCAGACACCGAGAGGACGGGACGGCGGCTCAGACAACGAGAGGACAGGACGGCGGCTCAGACACCTGGAGGACGGGACGGCGGCTCAGACACCGAGAGGACGGGACGGCAGCTCAGACACCGAGAGGACGGGACGGGGGCTCAGGCATCTAGAGGACGGACGGCGGCTCAGACACCGAGAGGACGGGACGGGGGGCTCAGACACCGAGAGGACGGGACGGCGGCTCAGACACCGAGAGGACGGGACGAGGGCTCAGACACCGAGAGGACGGGACGGCGGCTCAGACACCGAGAGGACGGGACGGCGGCTCAGACACCGAGAGGACGGGACGGGGGCTCAGACACCGAGAGGACGGTACGGCGGCTCAGGCACCGAGAGGACAGGACGGCGGCTCAGACCCCGAGAGGACGGGACGGGGGCTCAGACACCGAGAGGACGGGACGGGGGCTCAGACACCGAGAGGACGGGACGGCGGCTCAGACACCGAGAGGACGGGACGGGGGCTCAGGCATCGAGAGGACAGGACGGCGGCTCAGACACCGAGAGGACGGGACGGCGGCTCAGACACCGAGAGGACAGGACGGCGGCTCAGACACCGAGAGGACGGGACGGCGGCTCAGACACCGAGAGGACGGGACGGGGGGCTCAGACACCGAGAGGACGGGACGGCGGCTCAGACACCGAGAGGACGGGACGGCGGCTCAGACACCGAGAGGACAGGACGGCGGCTCAGACACCGAGAGGACAAGACGGAGGCTCACGCATCGAGAGGACAGGACGGAGGCTCAGACACCGAGAGGACAGGACGGCGGCTCAGACACCGAGAGGACGGGACGGGGGCTCAGACCCCGAGAGGATAGGACGGCGGCTCAGACACCGAGAGGACAGGACGGCGGCTCAGGCATCGAGAGGACTGGACGGCGGCTCAGACACCGAGTAGGACCGGACGGCGGCTCACCCCCCCAGAGGACTGGACGGCGGCTCAGACACCGAGAGGACGGGACGGGGGCTCAGACACCGAGAGGACGGGACGGAGGCTCAGGCACCGAGAGGACGGGACGGCGGCTCAGACACCGAGAGGACGGGACGGCGGCTCAGGCATCGAGAGGACAGGACGGCGGCTCAGACACCGAGAGGACAGGACGGCGGCTCAGACACCGAGAGGACGGACGGCGGCTCAGACACCGAGAGGACGGGACGGCGGCTCAGACACCGAGAGGACGGGACGGCGGCTCAGACACCGAGAGGACGGGACGGGGGCTCAGGCATCGAGAGGACAGGACGGCGGCTCAGGCATTGAGAGGACGGGAGGGTGCAGGTTCTGGAGGGACCCCAGACCCGGATATACATCTCCCAGAGGGTCCCATCCCTGCTCACTGACACACAGGGCCTCACCAATGAAAACTGGCGAGCTCTAGCACTTTCTTTGTTGCCCATAACAACCAATCATATCCACCAATCAGAGCCACCAGAGTCCATAGCAACCAATCAGAGCTCATATAACCAGAGCTCATAGCAACCAATCAAAGCCCATAGCGACCAGAGCCCATAGCAACCTATCAGAGTCCAAAGCAACGAGAGCCCATAGCAACCAATCAGGGCTCATAGCAAGTAATCAGAGCTCATAGCAACAATCAAAGCCCATAGCCACCAATCAGAGCCCATAACAACCAGAGCCCATAGCCACCAATCAGAGCCCATAACAACCAGAGCCCATAGCAACCAATCAGTGATCACAGCGACCAATCAGAGCCCATAACAACCAGAGCCCATAGCCACCAATCACAGCCCATAACAACCAGAGCCCATAGCCACCAATCACAGCCCATAACAACCAGAGCCCATAGCCAAACCCAGAGCCTAACAACCAAGCCCATAGCAGCCAATCAGAGCCCATAGCAACCAATCAGAGCCCATAGCCACCAATCAGAGCCCATAGCAACCAATCAGAGCCCATAGCCACCAATCAGAGCCCATAGCAACCAATCAGAGCCCATAGCCACCAATCAGAGCTCATAGCCACCAATCAGAGCTCATAGCAACCAATCAGAGCCCATAGCAACCAATCAGAGCCCATAGCAACCAATCAGAGCCCATAGCCACCAATCAGAGCTCATAGCCACCAATCAGAGCCCATAGCAACCAATCAGAGCCCATAGCCACCAATCAGAGCCCATAGCAACCAATCAGAGCTCATAGCCACCAATCAGAGCCCATAGCCGCCAATCAGAGCCCATAGCCGCCAATCAGAGCCCATAGCCACCAATCAGAGCCCATAGCCACCAATCAGAGCCCATAGCCACCAATCAGAGCCAATAGCCACCAATCAGAGCCCATAGCCACCAATCAGAGCCCATAGCAACCAATCAGAGCCCATAGCCACCAATCAGAGCCCATAGCCACCAATCAGAGCCCATAACAACCAGAGCCCATAGCCACCAATCAGAGCCCATAGCCACCAATCAGAGCCCATAGCCACCAACCAGAGCCCATAGCCACCAATCAGAGCCCATAGCAACCAGAGCCCATAGCCACCAATCAGAGCCCATAGCCACCAATCAGAGCCCATAGCCACCAATCAGAGCCCATAGCCACCAATCAGAGCCCATAGCCACCAATCAGAGCCCATAGCCACCAATCAGAACCCATAGCCACCAATCAGAGCCCATAGCCACCAATCAGAGCTCATAGCCACCAATCAGAGCCCATAGCCACCAATCAGAGCCCATAGCCGCCAATCAGAGCCCATAGCCACCAATCAGAGCCCATAGCCACCAATCAGAGCCCATAGCCACCAATCAGAGCTCATAGTGACCAATGAGCCCATAGCCGCCAACCAGAGCCCATAGCCGCCAATCAGAGCCCATAGCCACCAATCAGAGCCCATAGGAACCAATCAGAGCCCATAGCAACCAACCAGAGCACATAGCAACAAGAGCCCACAGTGACCAGAGCTCATAGCAACCAGTCAGAGCCCCTAGCAACCAATCAGAGCCCATAGCAACCAATCAAAGCCCATAGCCGCCAATCATAACCCATAGCCGCCAATCAGAGCCCATAGCCGCCAATCAAAGCCCATAGCAACCAATCAAAGCCCATAGCAACCAATCAGAGCCGTCCCACTCCATCCCTCCACCTGATCTCTCTATCATAGTCAATGGCTCTACACTCTCACCGGTGCCGCAAGTCCGCTGCCTCGGGATAACACTCGACTCTGCCTTGTCCTTCAAACCCCAAATCCAAACCCTCACCTCCACCTGAAAAACATCTCTCGCATCCGCTCATTCCTCGGCTATGACACTACAAAAATGCTGGTCCCTGCCCTTGTCATCTCCCGCCTAGACTACTGCAACATCCTTCTCAGTGGCCTCCCAGCTAGCACCCTCGCTCCCCTCCAATCCATCCTTAACTCTGCTGCCCGTCTTATCCACCTCTCTCCTCGCTACTCCACTGGCTTCCCATTGCCTAGCGAATTCATTTCAAGCTACTAACCATGACCTACAAGGCTCTCCATGACCTCTCCCCTCCATACATCTCTGCCCTAATTTCCAAATATCTCCCCCCACGCACTCTCCGCTCCTCACAGGACCTTCTCCTCTGCTCTCCCCTTATCAGCTCCTCACACAACCGTCTCCAAGACTTCTCCCGTGCTTCCCCCACACTCTGGAACTCACTGCCCCAACACATCAGACTCTCCTCCACTCTCACCAGCTTCAAAAGCAACCTGAAAACCCATTTCTTCAGGCTCGCCTATAACCTTCCCTAAACTTGTCACTACTTCCTCCACAGACATGTCTGCCCCTCACCTCCTGTCTCTTTCCCCCTTCCTTGTTGATTGTAAGCCCTCGCGGGTAGGGACCTCTCTCCCTCTGTACCTACTGTTAGTCAGAGATTGTAACTATTGTAAATGTTTGACTTATGTAATGTATGTAACCCCCTCGAATGTACAGCGCCCTGGAATCAATGGCGCTTTAAGATAAATAATAATAATAGCCACCAACCAGAGCCCATAGCCACCAATCAGTGATCACAGCGACCAATCAGAGCCCATAACAACCAGAGCCCATAGCAACCAATCAGAGCCCATAGCCACCAATCAGAGCCCATAACAACCAGAGCCCATAGCCACCAATCAGAGCCCATAGCCACCAATCAGAGCCCATAACAACCAGAGCCCATAGCCACCAATCAGAGCCCATAGCAACCAATCAGTGATCACAGCGACCAATCAGAGCCCATAGCCACCAGAGCCCATAGCCACCAATCAGAGCCCATAGCCACCAATCAGAGCCCATATCCACCAGAGCCCATAGCCACCAATCAGAGCCCATAGCCACCAATCAGAGCCCATAGCCACCAGAGCCCATAGCCACCAATCAGAGCCCATAGCCACCAATCAGAGCCCATAGCCACCAATCAGAGCCCATAGCCACCAGAGCCCATAGCCACCAATCAGAGCCCATAGCCACCAATCAGAGCCCATAACAACCAGAGCCCATAGCCACCAACAGAGCCCATAACAACCAGAGTCCATAGCAACCAATCAGAGCTCATAGCCACCAATCAGAGCCCATAGCAACCAATCAGAGCCCGTAGCAACCAATCAGAGCCCATAGCCACCAACCAGAGCCCATAGCCACCAATCAGTGATCACAGCGACCAATCAGAGCCCATAACAACCAGAGCCCATAGCAACCAATCAGAGCCCATAGCCACCAATCAGAGCCCATAGCAACCAGAGCCCATAGCCACCAACCAGAGCCCATAACAACCAGAGCCCATAGCAACCAATCAGAGCTCATAGCCACCAATCAGAGCCCATAGCAACCAATCAGAGCCCGTAGCAACCAATCAGAACCCATCGACACCAATCAGAGCCCATAACAACCCATCAGAGCCCATAACAGCCAATCAGAGCTCATAGCGACCAATCAGAGCCCATAGCCACCAATCAGAGCCCATAGCAACCAATCAGAGCCCATAGCCACCAATCAGAGCCCATAGCGACCAATCAGAGCCCATAGCGACCAATCAGAGCTCATAGCCACCAATCAGAGCCCATAGCAACCAATCAGAGCCCATAGCCGCCAATCAGAGCCCATAGCCACCAATCAGAGCCCATAGCCACCAATCAGAGCCCATAGCCACCAATCAGAGCCCATAGCCACCAGAGCCACCAATCAGAGCCCATAGCCACCAATCAGAGCCCATACCACAATCAGAACCCAGAGCCACCAATCAAACCCATAGCCCAATCAGAACCCATAGCCACAAATCAGAGCCCATAGCAACCAATCAGAGCCCATAGCCACCAATCAGAGCCCATAGCCACCAATCAGAGCCCATAGCCACCAATCAGAGCCCATAGCCACCAATCAGAGCCCATAGCAACCAATCAGAGCCCATAGCCACCAATCAGAGCCCATAGCCACCAATCAGAACCCATAGCCACCAATCAGAGCCCATAGCCACCAATCAGATCCCATAGCCACCAATCAGAGCCCATAGCAACCAATCAGAGCCCATAGCCGCCAATCCTCTTACTGACACATAGTATCCTATCCTCCTCTTACTGACACATAGTATCCTATCCTCCTCTTACTGACACATAGTCCTCACCTCTTACTGACACATAGTCCTCACCTCTTACTGACACATAGTATCCTATCCTCCTCTCTTACTGACACATTGTACCCTATCTTCCTCCTCTTGCTGACACATAGTCCTCACCTCTTACTGACACATGCTGTCGGCTCCGGTCCTCAGGACGGCCAGCGCCTCTCTCTGGGGTCTGCAGTCCGAGGGCCCCGGGAAGCTCCATAGAAACCTCTCAAACACTGACATTTCTCCAGAGCGGACACAGGCCGTGTCCCAAAGGCTGACACTCCACTATTCTATGCTAATGAGGGAGGTCATGGGAATGAACCCCTGCAGCCCCAGCAATGAGCGACAGGAGGAGGTCGCTGGATAAAATCTAATGGGAAATCTCCTCCTCAGTCACAGCTCAGTCAGCCCAGCCTGGAGGGGCTGATACCAGAGAGCAATGGCCGCTCTCCACCCATCACAGCCTGGACTTCCCGCAGCTGAGGAGCTGTTACAGCTGTATCCTATCTACATGGCGCATTGTAACAAATCCTCAGCAACACAAGGTGCCATGTCCTCCTGCAGCGGGACCCCTGTGACACTGCAGCTCCCCAGAGGCAGCGGGACCCCTGTGACACTACAGCCCCCCGGAGACAGCGGGACCCCTGTGACACTGCAGCCCCCCAGAGACAGCGGGACCCCTGTGACACTGCAGCCCCCCAGAGACAGCGGGACCCCTGTGACACTGCAGCCCCCCAGAGGCAGCGGGACCCCTGTGACACTGCAGCTCCGCAGCGGGACCCCTGTGACACTGCAGCGAGGCAGCGGGACCCCTGTGACACTGCAGCCCCCAGAGGCAGCGGGACCCCTGTGACACTGCAGCCCCCCAGAGGCAGCGGGACCCCTGTGACACTGCAGCCCCCCAGAGACAGCGGGACCCCTGTGACACTGCAGCCCCCTGGAGGCAGCGGGACCCCTGTGACACTGCAGCCCCCCAGAGGCAGCGGGATCCCTGTGACACTGCAGCTCCCCAGAGGCAGCGGGACCCCTGTGACACTGCAGCCCCCCAGAGACAGCGGGACCCCTGTGACACTGCAGCCCCCCAGAGGAAGCGGGACCCCTGTGACACTGCAGCCCCCCAGAGACAGCGGGATCCCTGTGACACTGCAGCCTCCAGAGACAGCGGGACCCCTGTGACACTGCAACCCCCGGAGGCAGCGGGACCCCTGTGACACTGCAGCCCCCAGAGGCAGCGGGACCCCTGTGACACTGCAGCTCCCCAGAGACAGCGGGACCCCTGTGACACTGCAGCCCCCCAGAGACAGCGGGACCCCTGTGACACTGCAGCCCCCCAGAGGCAGCGGGACCCCTGTGACACTGCAGCGAGGCAGCGGGACCCCTGTGACACTGCAGCCCCCCCGGAGGCAGCGGGACCCCTGTGACACTGCAGCCCCCCAGAGACAGCGGGACCCCTGTGACACTGCAGCCCCCCGGAGGCACCGGGACACCTGTGACACTACAGCCCCCCAGAGACAGCGGGACCCCTGTGACACTGCAGCCCCCCGGAGGCAGCGGGACCCCTGTGACACTACAGCTCCCCGGAGACAGCGGGACCCCTGTGACACTGCAGCCCCCAGAGGCAGCGGGACCCCTGTGACACTGCAGCCCCCAGAGACAGCGGGAACCCGGTTATACTGCAGACCCCAGAGGCAGCGGGACCCCAGTGACACAGCAGCCCCCCGGAGGCCGCGGGAGCCCGGTGACACTTCAGGCCCCCAGAGGAATCGGGAACCCTGTGACACTGCAGCCCCCCAGAGGCAGCGGGACCCCTGTGACACTGCAGCCCCCCAGAGGCAGCGGGACCCCTGTGACACTGCAGCCCCCCAGAGGAAGCGGGACACCTGTGACACTGCAGCCCCCCAGAGGCAGCGGGACCGCTGTGACACTGCAGACCCCAGAGGCTGCGGGACCCCCGTGACACTGCAGCTCCCCGGAGGCAGCGGGACCCCTGTGACACTGCAGCCCCCCGGAGACAGCGGGACCCCTGTGACACTGCAGCCCCCAGAGACAGTGGGACCCCTGTGACACTGCAGCCCCCCGGAGACAGCGAGACCCCTGTGACACTGCAGCCCCCAAGAGGCAGCGGGACCCCTGGACACTGAAAGCTCCGCAGCGGGACCCCTGTACACTGCAGCCCCAGAGGCAGCGGGACCCCTGTGACACTGCAGCCCCCAGAGGCAGCAGGACCCCTGTAAACACTGCAGCTCCGCACGGAACCCTGTGACACTGCAGCCCCCCGAGGCAGCGGGACCCTGTGACACTGCAGCCCCCTAGAGGCGCGGGCCCCTGTGACACTGAAAGCCCCCCAAAAGGCAGCGGGACCCCTGTGCCCACTGCAGCTCCCAGGGGACAGCGGGACCCTGTGACACTGCAGCCCCCCAGAGGCAGGGGGGACCCCTGTGACACTGCAGCCCCCCGGAGACAGCGGGACCCCTGTGACACTGCAGCCCCCCCGAGGCAGCGGGACCCCTGTGACACTCCCAGCCCCCGAGACAGCGGGACCCCTGTGACATGCAGCTCCGCAGCGGGACCCCTGTGCACTGCAGCTCCCCGGAGGCAGCGGGCCCCCTGTGACACTGCAGCCCCCGGAGGCAGTGGGACCCCTGTGACACTGCAGCCCCCCGGAGGCAGCGGGACCCCTTTTGACACTGCAGCCCCGGAGGCAGCGGGACCCCTGTGACACTGCAGCCCCAGGGCAGCGGGCCCCCTTTGACCTGCAGCCCCCCAGAGGCAGCGGGCCCCCTGTGACTCTGCAGCCCCCCAGCGGCACCCGGTCCCCTGTGACACTGCAGCTCCGCAGCGGGACCCCTGTGACACTGCAGCCCCCAGAGGCAGCGGGACCCCTGTGACCCTGCAGCCCCCCAGAGGCAGCAGGACCCCTGTGACCCTGCAGCCCCCCAGAGGCAGCGGGACCCCTGTGACACTGCAGCTCCCCAGAGACAGCGGGACCCCTGTGACACTGCGCCCCCAGAGCCAGCGGGACCCCTGTGACACTGCAGCCCCCCCGAGACAGCGGACCCTGTGACACTGCAGCTCCCCAGAGGACAGCGGGCCCCCTGTGACATGCAGCTCCGCAGCGGGACCCCTGTGACACTGCAGCCCCAGAGGCAGCGGGACCCCTGTGACACTGCAGCCCCCCAGGACAGGGGGACCCCTGTGACACTGCAGCTCCGCAGCGGTACCCCTGTGACACTGCAGCCTCCAGAGACAGCGGGACCCCTGTGACACTGCAGCCTCCAGAGACAGCGGGACCCCTGTGACACTGCAGCCCCCAGAGGCAGCGGGACCCCTGTGACACTGCAGCTCCGAAGCGGGACCCCTGTGACACTGCAGCCCCCCGGAGACAGCGGGACCCCTGTGACACTGAAAGCCCCCAGAGACAGCGGGATCCTTGTGACACGCAGCCCCCCGAGACAGCGGGACCCTGTGACACTGCAGCCCCCAGAGGCACCCGGGACCCCTGGGGACACTGCAGCCCCAGAGACAGCGGGACCCCTGTGACACTGCAGCCCCCCGGAGACAGCGGGACCCCTGTGACAATGCAGCTCCCCAGAGACAGCGGGACCCCTGTGACACTGCAGCGAGGCAGCGGGACCCCTGTGACACTGCAGCTCCTCAGAGACAGCGGGACCCCTATGACACTGCAGCTCCGCAGCGGGACCCTGTGACACTGCAGCCTCCAGAGACAGGGGGACCCCTATGACACTGCAGCCCCAGAGACGCGGACCCCTGTGACACTGCACCCCCCCAAAGGGGAGACAGCGGGACCCTGTGACACTGCAGCCCCCCAGAGGCAGCGGGACCCCTGTGACACTGCAGCTCCGCAGCGGGCCCCCTGTGACACTGCAGCCCCCTGGAGGCAGGGGACCCCTTGACACTGAGCCCCCAGAGGCAGCGGGATCCCTTGTGACACTGCAGCTCCCCAGAGGCAGCGGGACCCCTGTGACACTGCAGCCCCCCGGAGACAGCGGGACCCCTGTGACACTGCAGCTCCCCAGAGGCAGAGGGACCCCTGTGACACTGCAGCACCCCAGAGACAGCGGGACCCCGGGGACACTGCAGCCCCCCGGAGACAGCGAGACCCCTGTGACACTGCAGCCCCCAGAGGCCCCGGGACCCCGGTGACACTGCAGCCCCCCGGAGGCACCGGGTCCCCTGTGACACTGCAGCGAGGCAGCGGGACCCCTGTGACACTGCAGCCCCCCAGAGGCAGCGGGACCCCTGTGACACTGCAGCTCCCCAGAGACAGCGGGATCCCTGTGACACTGCAGCCCCCCAGAGGCAGCGGGACCCCTGTGACACTGCAGCCTCCAGAGACAGCGGGACCCCTGTGACACTGCAGCCCCGGAGGCAGTGGGACCCCTTTTGGACACTGCAGCCCCCCGGAGGCAGGGGGAAACCCTGTGACACTGCAGCCCCAGGGGCCCAGCGGGACCCTGTGACACTGCAGCCCCCAGAGAACAGCGGGACCCCTGTGACACTGCAGCCCCCCAGAGGCAGCGGGACCCCGTGACACTGCAGCCCCCAGAGAAACGGGACCCCTGTGACACGGGCAGCCCCCAGAGGCAGGGGAACCCCTGTGACACTGCAGCCCCCCGGAGGACAGCGGGACCCCTGTGACACTGCAGCCCCCCAGAGGCAGCGGGACCCCTGGGGACACTGCAGCCCCCCGAGGCAGCGGGACCCTGTGACACTGAAAGCCCCCCGGAGGCAGCGGGACCCCTTTTGACACTGCAGCCCCCAGAGGAAAGCGGGACCCCTGTGACACTGCAGCCTCCAGAGACAGCGGACCCTGTGACACTGCAGCTCCCCAGAGGCAGCGAGACCCCTGTGACACTGCAGCCCCCAGAGGCAGCGGGACCCCTGTGAAAACTGCAGCCCCCGGAGACAGCGGGACCCCTGTGACCTGCAGCCCCCAGAGGCAGCGGGCCCCTGTGACACTGCACCCCCCCAGAGACAGGGGCCCCCTGTGACATGCAGCCCCCAGAGGCAGCCGGGACCCCTGGGGCACTGCAGTCCCCCGGAGGCGCGGGACCCCTGTGACACTGCAGCCCCCAAAAGGCAGCGGGACCCCTGTGACACTGCAGCCCCAGAGACAGCGGGACCCCTGTGATACTGCAGACCCCAGAGGCAGCGGGACCCCTGTGACACTGCAGCCCCAGAGGCAGCGGGACCCCTGTGACACTGAAAGGCCCCCCAGATGCAGGGGGACCCCTGTGACACTGCAGCCCCCCAGAGACAGCGGGCCCCCTGGGGACACTGCAGCCCCCCGGAGGCAGCGGGACCCCTGTGAAAACTGCGCCCCCGGAGACAGCGGGACCCCTGTGACACTGCAGCCCCCCAGAGGCAGCGGGACCCCTGTGACACTGCAGCCCCAGAGGCAGCGGGCCCCCTTTGGGGACATGCAGCCCCCCAGGGGGGACAGCGGGACCCCTGGACACTTCAGCCCCCCGAGGCAGGGGGACCCCTGTGACTGCAGCCCCCCAGAGGCAGCGGGACCCCTGTGCACACTGCAGCCCCCAGAGACACGGGACCCCTGTGACACTGCAGCCCCCCAGAGGCAGCGGGGACCCCTGTGACACTGCAGCCCCCGGAGGCACTGGGACCCCTGTGACACTCCCAGCCCCCAGAGACAGCGGGACCCCTGTGACACTGCAGCCCCCAAGAGGCAGCGGGACCCCTGTGACACTGCAGCCCCCAAGAGGCGGGCGGGACCCCTGTGACACTGCAGCCCCCAGAGACAGCGGGACCCCTGTGACACTGCAGCCCCAAGAGGCAGGGGACCCCTGTGACACTGCAGCTCCCAGGGGCCCAGCGGGACCCCTGTGACACTGCAGCCCCCCAGGGGCAGCGGGACCCTGGGGAAAACTGCAGCCCCAAGGACAGCGGGACCCCTGTGACACTGCAGCCCCCAGAGGAAGGGGACCCCTGTGACACTGCAGCCCCCCAGAGCAGCGGGACCGCTGTGACACTGCAGACCCCAGAGGCAGCGGGACCCTGTGACACTGCAGCTCCCGGAAAGGCAGCGGGACCCCTGTGACACTGCGGGCACCCCGGAGACAGGGGAGACCCCTGTGACACTGCAGCCCCCAGAGGCAGCGGGACCCCTGTGACACTGCAGCCCCCCAGAGGCAGCGGGACCCCTGTGACACTGCAGCCCCCAGAGGGCAGCGGGACCCCTGTGACACTGCAGCCCCCCGGAGGCAGCGGGATCCCTGTGACACTGCAGCCCCCCAGAGACAGCGGGCCACCTGTGACACTGCAGCCCCCAGAGGCAGCGGGACCCCTGTGACACTGCACCCCCCCGGAGACAGCAGACCCCTGTGACACTGCAGCCCCCCAGAGGCAGCGGGACCCTGTGACATTGCGCCCCCCAGAGACACCCGGGACCCCTGTGACACTGCGCCACCCCAAAGGGGCCCAGCGGGAACCCTGTGACAACTGGCAGCCCCCGCGAGACAGCGGGCCCCCTGTGACACTGCAGCCCCCAGAGGCAGCGGGACCCCTGTGACACTGCAGCCCCCAGAGACAGCGGGACCCCTGTGACACTGCAGCCCCCCGGAGACAGCGGGACCCCTGTGACACTGCAGCCCCCAGAGGCAGCGGGACCCCTGTTACACTGCAGCCCCCCCGAGGCAGCGGGACCCCTGTGACACTGCAGCCCCCCGGAGGCAGCGGGATCCCTGTGACACTGCAGCTCCGCAGCGGGACCCCTGTGACACTGCAGACCCCAGAGGCAGCGGGACCCCCAAATATTTGTGGCTCTTGGGACCTCAGTAATAAATCATAAGCCCCAACAACCCCCCTGCTCTGCAGCTCCGTGCACAAGAGCTGACGCTCACACACAGCCATTATACCTGCTTGATCTCCCGGCTGAGCTGTGGGATGTCATGGAGCTCACCGCAGACTCCTCCATCAGGGGGCGCCGCCCTCACACCATCACCTATGGAAGTATCACAAAAGGGTCCAGGACTCTGCAACAGACAGACATCAGAATCAACCAAAGTGGCAGAACCTCAGTCACCTCCAGAGCTGCAGTCACTATTCTGCTGTTACATTATCTTATCCTCCAGTCACCTCCAGAGCTGCAGCCACTACTCTGCTGTTACATCCTGTCTTATCCTCCAGTCACCTCCAGGTCTGCAGTCATTTTTCTGCTGTTACATCCGGGTCTTATCCTCCGTCACCTCCAGAGCTGCAGTCACTTTCTGCTGTTACTTATCTTATCCTCCAGTCCCTCCAGAGCTGCAGTCACATTCTGCGTTACATTATGTTATCCTTCAGTCACCTCCAGAGCTGCAGTCATATTCTGCTGTTACATATGTCTTATCCTCCAGTCCCTCCAGGCTGCAGTCACTATTCTGCTGTTACATCCTGTCCTATCCTCCAGTCACACCCAGAGCTGCAGTCACTGTTCTGCCGTTACATCGTGTCTCATCCTCCAGTCCCCTCCAGAGCTGCAGTCACTATTCTGCTGTTACATCCTGTCTTATCCTCCAGTCACCTCCAGAGCTGCAGTCACTATTCTGCTGTTACATTATCTTATCCTCCAGTCACCTCCAGAGCTGCAGTCACTATTCTGCTGTTAAATCTTATCCTCCAGTCACCTCCAGAGCTGCAGTCACTATTCTGCTGTAACATCTGGTCTTATCCTCCAATCACCTCCAGAGCTGCAGTCACTATTCTGCTGTTACATCAGTTCTTATACTCAAGTCACATCCAGAGCTGCACTCACGATACTGCTGTTACATCCTGTCTTAACCTCCGGTCAGCTCCAGAGCTGCAGTCACTATTCTGCTGTTAATCAGGTCTTATCCTCCAGTCACCTCCAGAGCTGCAGTCACTATTCTGCTGTTACATCAGGTCTTATCCTCCAGTCACCTCCAGAGCTGCAGTCACTATTCTGCTGTTACATCCTGTCTTATCCTCCAGTCACCTCCAGAGCTGCAGTCACTATTCTGCTGTTACATCCTGTCTTATCCTCCAGTCACCTCCAGAGCTGCAGTCACTATTCTGCTGTTACATCCTGTCTTATCCTCCAGTCACCTCCAGAGCTGCAGTCACTATTCTGCTGTTACATCAGGTCTTATCCTCCAGTCACCTCCAGAGCTGCAGTCACTATTCTGCTGTTACATCCTGTCTTATCCTCCAGTCACCTCCAGAGCTGCAGTCACTATTCTGCTGTTACATCCTGTCTTATCCTCCAGTCACCTCCAGAGCTGCAGTCACTATTCTGCTGTTACATCATGTCTTATCCTCCAGTCACATCCAGAGCTGCAGTCACTATTCTGCTGTTACATCATGTCTTATCCTCCAGTCACCTCCAGAGCTGCAGTCACTATTCTGCTGTTACATCAGGTCTTATCTTCCAGTCACCTCCAGAGCTGCAGCCACAGTCCCATCATATCGAGTGATACTCCCGGAGTATTGAGGGTCCAGGGCTTAATCTGGGGGGCAGACATCCCGAGTGAGGTCAGGCTGCGCCCAGGGTGGGACACAAGAGGGGTTTTGTCCACTAAGGGGCAAGGCTGGAGTCACATGGGGGGGGGGGGGGGGGGGTTGCCGCCCCGGGGCATGAAAGGACGGGATTCACAGAGAAGATTCCATTATCTACACCGACCCCCCCCCCTCCCCCAATACGGATCTAATTATAATAACCAGAGACAACGCGACACATTATATCCAGATGATTCATACTCAGATCTGATTCTGGAAAAGCTGGATACAGCTACAGCTCTGGGTGTTATATACAGGCGTACAGCCGCAGCTCTGGGTGTTATATACTGGGTACAGCCGCAGCTCTGGGTGTTATATACAGGAGTACAGCCGCAGCTCTGGATGTTATATACAGGAGCACAGCCGCAGCTCTGGGTGTTATATACAGAGGTACAGCCGCAGCTCTGGGTGTTATATACAGGAGCACAGCCGCAGCTCTGGGTGTTATATACAGGAGCACAGCCGCAGCTCTGGGTGTTATATACAGGAGTACAGCCGCAGCTCTGGGTGTTATATACAGGAGTACAGCCGCAGCTCTGGGTGTTATATACAGGAGCACAGCCGCAGCTCTGGGTGTTATATACAGGAGTACAGCCGCAGCTCTGGGTGTTATATACAGGAGCACAGCCGCAGCTCTGGGTGTTATATACTGGGTACAGCCGCAGTTCTGGGTGTTATATACAGGAGTACAGCCGCAGCTCTGGGTGTTATATACAGGGGCACAGCCGCAGCTCTGGGTGTTATATACAGGGCACGCCGCAGCTCGGGGGTGATATACAGGGTACAGCCGCAGCTCTGGGTGTTATATACAGGAGCACAGCCGCAGTTCTGGGTGTTATATACAGGAGTACAGCCGCAGCTCTGGGTGTTATATACAGGGGCACAGCCGCAGCTCTGGGTGTTATATACAGGAGTACAGCCGCAGCTCTGGGTGTTATATACAGGGGTACAGCCGCAGCTCTGGGTGTTATATACAGGAGTACAGCCGCAGCTCTGGGTGTTATATACAGGAGCACAGCCGCAGCTCTGGGTGTTATATACAGGAGCACAGCCGCAGCTCTGGGTGTTATATACAGGAGTATAGCCGCAGCTCTGGGTGTTATATACAGGGCACAGCCCGCAGCTCTGGGTATTATATCCAGGGGCACAGCCGCAGCTCTGGGTGTTATATACGGAGTATAGCCCAGCTCTGGTGTTTATACGGCTTTACAGCCGCAGCTCTGGGTTTTATATCAGGGTAAGCCGCAGCTTTGGGTGTTATATACAGGGTACAGCCGCAGCTCTGGGTGTTATATACAGGGGCAGCTCGGAAACAGCAGACAGCCCTTTGGGTTGTTATATACAGGAGTAACAGCCGAAAGGGGCCCCGCACTCTGGGTGTTATATAAGGAGAAAAGCCGCAGCTCGGGTTGTTTTATATAAAAGGACACGGGCCCGCGGGGAAAAAAACTCCCTGGGTGTTATATACAGGAGTAAGCCGCAGTCTGGGTGTTATTTTACAGGGGCACGGCCGCAGCTCTGGGTTTGTTATAAAACAGGAGTACAGCCGCAGCTCTGGGTGTTATATACAGGAGCACAGCCGCAGCTGGGGTGTTATTTTCCCAGGGTACAGCCGCAGCTCTGGGTTTATATACAGGAGTACAGCCGCAGCTCTGGGTGTTATATACAGGAGTACAGCCGCAGATCTGGGTGTTGTTATATACAGGGCACAGCCGCCAGCTCGGGTGTTATATACAGGTGTACAGCCGCAGTTCTGGGTGTTATATACAGGAGTACAGCCGCAGCTATGGGTGTTATTTTTGGGGCACAGCGCAGCTCTGGTGTTATATACAGGGCAGGCCGCAGTCTGGTGATTATACAGGAGACAGCCGCAGCTTGGGTGTTTTTACAGGGTACAGCCGCGTTCTGGGTGTTATACGGGATACAGCCGCAGCTTGGGTGTTATTATACAGGGGTCAGCCGCAGCTCTGGGTTGTTATATAACAGGGGGCACAGCCGCAGCTCTGGGTGTTATATACAGGGGTACAGCCGCAGCTCTGGGTGTTATATACAGGAGCACAGCCGCAGCTCTGGGTGTTATACAGGGACCCCCGCGCTCTGGTGTTTTATACAGGGTAAGCCGCAGCTCTGGGTGTTATTACAGGGGACCCCGCAGTCTGGGTGTTATATACGGAGCCACCCGCAGCTTGGGTGTTATATACAGGGCACACCCGCGTTGGGTTTATATACGGGGTTAAGCCGCAGTTGGGGTATATAAGGGGTTAAGCCGCAGCTCTGGGTTTATATAAGGGGTACAGCCGCAGCTCTGGGTGTTTTTA
>JAODAL010060799.1:0-20685 GCA_025379985.1 Phyllomedusa bahiana | reverse complement strand
TTTGTTTGGGGGGAAAAAAACCCACATTGCTTGTTGAATGATGCAAGTGGCTACAAGAACCCAAAAAAGAAATAATTAGTGGAGCAGCTGACTGCAGTTTATGGAACACATCACTTGTCCTTTGTATGTGCTTTTATCTCTATGACTATATTTTTTTACATTTTTCTTTGTTGTTATCAAACTCCAATGAATAGCAAACCTATTTACAGAACTTGTAAGCACATATAACACACTATAACTAATAAAAAAGCAGGATTATCTCCATATCTTTTGGGGTATGTTCACACAGCGTTGTTTAGGCCTTATTGTGGTGTGTAACGTCCTGGTAAATGGACTAAAATCAGTCTCAGATAAGATTCAAAACTTTATTCATTTAATACTAGGGGCTACTGATAAGTCTGGTTTTACCCAGAAAGAAACAAGATACGAATATGAAACTTTACAATTTTTCCACATACTCTCCACTGATGTCAACAGACTTCTTGCATCGGTATTTCAAGTTCTGTAAGCCTTGCAAAAAGAAGGATTTCGGTTGTGCCTCAAACCAGTCATCCATAGCAGCCATGGCATCAGAAATGGTGCGAAATTTGGTACCCTTGAGGTGTTTCTTCAGGTTTGGAAACAAATGATAGTCAGAGGGAGCTAGATCTCATGAATATGGAGGGTGGTCAACCAACTGGAAGCCTAACTCCACCAGTTTTGCCATGATCGCTTGTGCAGTGTGAGCGGAGGCATTGTCTTTCAGGAACAAGATTTCTTTGGAAAGCTTTCTGCACCTTTTGGCCTTCAGAGCTGCCTTCAATTGGTCCAAAAGTTCAATGTAATACCTTGCATTGATGGTGGAACCATTTTGAAGGTAGTCCACTAGCAGCATGCCCTCCTTATCCCAGAACACAGACACCATCACCTTAGTGGTTGATTCTTGCGCCCTGAACTTCTATGGACGAGGAGAACCACTGTGCCTCCACTCTTTTGACTGCTTCTTGGTTTCAGGTCATACAAATTAAACCACGTCTCCTCCATAATGACCAGTCGATCCAAGAAGTTCTTATCAGTCCGGAAATGCTGACAAATGGACTGGGAAGTTTTCACTCGCATGCTTTTCTGATCTGTTGTCAAACATTTGGGGACCCTCTCTGCAGATAGCTTCTTCATGTTCAAATGTTCATGGATAATGACACAAACACATTCACAAGAAATACCCATGATGTCTGCTATTTAGCTGAAATTCATCATTATGAGATTGTGCACAGCATCGATGATCTCTGGAACAACAACCACTCTCAGTCGTCCAGGATGCTGAAGTGTCCCATTTTAAATTTGGCAACCCAGTTCTTAACTGTAGAATATGAAGGGCATTGATCCCCCAATGTCTGCGACATAACACCATGAATATCCTTCGTGGACTTTCCTTGCAGAAGCAAGAATTTTATCACTCCTCTGCTCTCATTTGCTGTGAGTATCGCCTTAGACTCTGCCATTTTGTTTTCCCGCGTACCTAGATCACTGTTGCCATAAGCTACAAACACAAAATTTTGAAAACATGTATTAGACACATAAGGCTTTCATGTGATGTAACATTCGTTATCAAGGAAACAAAAAAAGAACACAAAGCCAAAGACTTATCAGCAGCCCCTCGTATAATGTAAAATACACCTTGTCGTTCACATGAAGCGTATTCCACAAGCGTAATTGTGAGTCGTTTTTCGGACACAATTGCTACCGTAAAAATAAGTGGCATATCAATTCTTGAGGTGCTTTCACTCATAAAATCCCCAAAGGAAACAATAATCAGGTGTTTTTTGAAGCAGATTTGGAAGCTGATTTTGAAGCGTAAATTTACAATTTAAAAAACGTTGATTGAACATACCCTTACACTGTTCATGTAGCTAGAGGCATATATTTAAGTTGCTGGGCCAGAATGCAAAAGGTTAAATCATACTCTTTTCCATTGTACTTATGATATATTATTGTCTTCTTTTGGGGTAAGTCCATTATCTCCACTGTACCTTTGTGCAGATAGCATACCCCTACCATGTTCAGTTCACTAGACTAGGAATAACTAAGCAAATTTATTTGCTATGGGTAAAGTGTCTTGTAGTGAGAACAACAAATTTCATCTTCTCGTAACTAAATTTCTTTTTTATCTAGGACAGATAAAAACTAATTTCTTTCTGTTGCAGTTTGCAATAGTTTAACTAAAGTCTCAATCTTCCATGCCCTCTGAGTCTCTGCTGTGCAAACTAAATGAAATTCATTCTCATAAAAGAAACTAAATTAAGCAATTCTGTGGAAAAGAAATAGACAAAATACAAGCTGACATGACTCTAGCCCTATTAATGATTCCTTGGTACAATGGCCACTTACTGGGACTTTTCATTGGGAATAATTTTGCTTTTTTTAACAAATACTTTCCCATATGGGAGTTTTATATTTTGGCCTGAGAAGAAGATATTTTTTACAAATGTTCAAGTTACATAAAACATAAATAGATCTATTGGAAATGCTTTTTCCCTATTGTCATGGATTTTCTGTATTTTTTTTTTACTATTTATTTTGTTAAAGGGATATACACTACTCACAAAAAGTTAGGGATTTTTGGCTTTAGGATAAAATTTCAAGATGAACATAATATTTCTTGAAACAGAATTTAAATGAACTAAGTGAGACCATCTCTTAACTTAAGAATGCACATGGTCAACTGTTCAATGTTTCAGTAGTTTTTGCACAACTTGCTGATCTCTAACAAGGAGCTCAATGCCCTCCCCCCAATAAAATACTATATTTCCTTTGAGACATAATTTACTGTGAAAGAGTTAGAGAAAGCAGTATCTGAATATTTTATCTTAACGCACATCAGAGATTAACACATTTGCACTACGGAATGATCATAATATATTTACAAATGTGTCCTTCCATTTGTTTCCTCTTTGGAAAAAAATGATTTAGTTGTGTATGCTATATGTGACTACCCAGTGATTGTGATTTTTTCTAGTATATTACAAGAATATATTGAATTTATATTGTGAGAAATTGTAAAAGCAGACTCAAAAGTGAATAAGAAAAAGATATATAATCATCATTCTACTATGCAGCAACTAGACTTAAAGGGAACCTGTAAGGTGGTTTATGCTCAGCTTCTCTCCCTCTTTCATATAACCCTGTATATCACAGAACGCAGCTCCTCTCCTCTATCATATAACCCTATATATCACAGAGCTCAGATCTAGTGTTGAGCGATTGCGTTGGCTATCGAGAACGATCGATAGTCGATAGTCGGCCGCTATCGATAAGGTTTTTCGATAGTGAGCATCGATTGATGGCGGATGACCATTAAACAGTTTATGGGGAGAGCAACATACACTTCATTATACAACCCAAACAAGCTGGAGAAGCTGAATTAACATCCACAACAGTCATATGGATTCATGCTACATCTTAGGCACCCAACTTAGGTTATAAAAAGTCACAGAAAAAAAGTCACAGACCATTTACTATCCTGTCTTGTACCACAGCCTGACCTAAACCTGCATCACCCACAAATTAAAAAAGTGCCAGATAGGCAGTATGAATTTGAACCCATAATTTACTTGAACTGGAACATGAAATATCCCTGTACTTGAACGCAGCATGAGCCCTCAAACCGCATGGACCCCCATTTATAAAAGTGCCGGAAATAGGTGTCTTTCCACCACCATTTTAGTTTCACTGGACATTGGACTTTTACCTGTCCTGGGCCCACAAGCCTGAGCCCCAAACCTGCTGACCCCCACATTAAAAAGCGCCGGAAAAAGGAGTCTTTCAAACACCATTTGAGTTTCACTTGACATTGACTATTCCTGTCCTGGGCCTCAGCATGAGCCCAAACCTGCATGGACCCCCACATTAAAAAGTGCCGGAATTAAGGAGTCTTCATCCACCCATTTTAGTTGATCGGACATGACTATACCTGTCCTGGGCCACAGCATGAGCCCCAAACCTGCGTGAACCACATTTAAAAAGTTGCCGGGAAAAGGAGTCTTTCAAACCACATTTTGTTGAATGGACATTGACTATACCTGTCTGGGCACAGCATGAGCCCCACACATACATGAACCCCACATTTAAAAAGTGCCGAAAAAGGCGTCTTTCAACCAACATTTAGTTTTCTGGACATGTCTTTAACTGTCCTGGGCCACAGCATGAGCCCCAAACCTGCATGACCCCCCAATTTAAAAAGTGCCGGATATAAGGAGTCTTTCAACCACCATTTTAGTTGAACTGGGACATTGACTATACCTGTCTGGGCCACAGCATGACCAGGGCCGGGTTCAGTGGGTGCGGTGAAAGGCCAGGCTGGCGTCCGTCCATCTATTTAACACGCTGGTAAATTGCCCTGTTGCGCAGAAACGAAAACTGTCGTCTGAAGCAGAGTGCGGAAGCAGACAGGGTGGAACTCCAGCCTTCCTTTGTAACAGTCAATACCTGGGTAGCGCTTGCCCCTGCGTATGAGTGAGGACCAATGAGTTCACTTGGTAATACTGGTGGTTAACGCTTCCTGTTACACCAGGTGCCCTTTATCTTGCATTCTTTTTCTCATTTTACTCAACGTGATGGAGGAAATGGTTCTCTGTACTTTGTTCTTGTCCGTGCTCCATACTCCATGTCCTCTGATTACCTAAATCTGGTCAAGTTTTCCTGTACCTCCTTGTTACAATTAAGAGGAATTTTAACAGCATATTTTGTACATGCAAGTTTTTTAGTAGTTTAACTTCTAGAAAACCATTTTTAAAATAGGGATGGAATCCCACCATGTCTTTGTTTTCTCTTTTTTTCATTGTTTAAAGGGTTGTATCAATACAGGGATTGATAGCTATGTTAAGATCTTGGCAAAAAACAAGTCATTTTGCCAATATGTGTCCATTTACTGTGTCCTTCCTATTCCTGTTTCTGACAGCTCCACAACCCTTGTGCCACTCTTGACATTTTTTGAAGAAAAATGTCTGTTAGAAACAACAATTTTTAGAATAGACCTGTAGTATAGATGCATGTCACAAAGCAAAATGCCCCAAAAAATTTAAAGCATGATCCTTGTGCCACTTTGTTCAATTGTGAAGACAAATGTCTGTTAGAAACACATTTTTTTTAGAATAGGATCTGTAGTACAGCTGCATGTCACAGCAAAATGCCCCCAATAATTCAAAGCATGACCCTTGAGCCACTTTGGTCAGATTGTGAAGAACAACAATGTCTGTTAGATACAAATTTTTTTTATAATAAAGACTGTAGTATTGCTGCTTTCAAAGCAGCATGACCAAAATTATAAAAATGACTTCTCAGCCACTGTTAAAAATTGTGAGGGGAGAAATGCCACTTAGATGCCACATTTCTGTTACAAGGACCCCCCCCCCCCCCCCCCCCCCCCTTGATTAGTTGCTGTATATCCAGTACATGGCCAAAAAAATTATAAATATGGACTTCTCAGCCACTATTAAAAAATTGTGGAGGGAGAAATGCCAATTTAGGAAGCCACATTTTCTGGTACAAAGGGACCATAATTATTGCTGTATCTCCACAGCAAACTTGACCCAAAAAATTTTAATTAGACTTCTAAGCAACTATAAAAATTGTGAGGGAGAAATTTTTTTTTTTTTGCCACTTAGAAGGTCACATTTCTGTTCCAAAGGACCATGATTATTGCTGTGATCTCACCTGCAACATGACCTTCAAAAACAATTGACAATGCGGAAACTTTCTTAAGTTAAAGTGAGTATATGGAAATACGGTGTTGTCATGAAACCCTTACTGTCTTTTACAGTCTCCTCACAGCAAAACCAGCAAATGAACTGTTGAAAGAGAATAAAAAATAGCAGTTAAGAAATGATCATTTATAAAAAAGTTTTCAAGTGGACATTTCTGTTTGAAAGGAATGTGAAGTTAGACTGGCAACTAATCGGTGACTCGGCAATTGGGGCCACAACATCATCAGAGATTCCATGCTCTGATTAATTTGATGAAAGTCTAACGATCAACATTATCTGTGAAGCCGGATGGTTTGGTCATGTAATGTCTCATTCCAACTGGCTGGAGGTCCGCTCAGATATGACGCTGGCTGTGGCAGGGACAAACACCTCTATGGCGTGCGAGCCAGCTCGGGCATCGTCCCATTTTTGATACCAGAAGTCTATTGCGGTACGGAAACATGCAAAAAACATCGGTGTTGAGACGCAGAAGTCGTGCACCTTGATCTTAAGACTGATCTCTGTGTGTTGGACTGTGTTGCCTGCATTGCATGCGTTGGTGAGGTGGTAAACAAAGATGCAGAGGTCACCATTAGGCTTTCTGCCACCTTGCCCTGCTGCTGCCGCTATGCCTATTTGGCAACTCTATGCTGTCACGTCGCTGATGTGTTCCACCGTGACATTTGGGATGAGTAGGCAGACGTAACAGAATGTCCTCCTGTTCTCAATCAGCAAAGGTCTCCATTTCCTGCATTTTACTCTCTATTTGGGTGGGTGGAAGGAAAAGTGCTGATTTTTGTTTTGTACCAGGGATCCAGGAGGGTGCACCCAGTAACTGTTGTTAATTTTTGATGGCCTTAATGCGAGGATCATGTTGGAGGAAATGGAGCATCCAAGCATCATGTGGAGAGATGGAGCCTTGATTTCCAAGCCTCTGGGTCGAGGGACACTAGCAAATGATCTTCCTCATCTTCCTCCTCCGCCTAAAATTCGCGCCAACCTCTTTCCAAGGCAGGGAAGTCGGTAATCTTCGGTGTCTAGGAATACCTCTCTCCTCCTCCTCCTACGCTGCCTCCGGCACAGCTTCAACACAGCCTGACTTGCCTCAAGATGATGCACCCTGAGAGCTGATGCGCCACCTTGCACTAGCTCTGGACCCCGAAACAGTTCCTAATGAAGACGAGAAATTGTGAAAACTGTCGGGCCTTGTGGATTTGACTGAGGAAAGGCTACGTGGTCGCATCTGTGGTCCGTCTCCCTCCGTCGCTGGCGGGACCTGTTGTTTCAGTGTGCCCAACGACGTTCCAGAAACTAAGATCACCACAATGCTCATGCTGACATGGGGCATTGTACCGCATGACCATTTTGTTGGCTTCTTCAAAACTGGCAAGGAGGTGCAGCAGCTCTTTCACCTGCCTCACTCACTATCG
Source organism: Phyllomedusa bahiana (assembly GCA_025379985.1). NCBI lineage: Eukaryota > Metazoa > Chordata > Amphibia > Anura > Hylidae > Phyllomedusa > Phyllomedusa bahiana. Next base: position 13,535 of record JAODAL010060799.1, on the reverse strand, counting down.
GTGGTTCAACCCCCCGAGGTTCCGTACCGCTGCTTGTCAGGACATGTGTCACTTCGTACTGCGTAATGGCATTGCGCTGCTGCCACAATCGCTGGAGCATGTGGAGGCAGTGGATTTCCAGCGTTGTTGCCAACGGTCAACAATGAGTCGGTTGATGGGAGGCGAGCGAAGCTGAAACGCAGCCAGGCGGGGAAGACGCAGGGTGCGAACGGCGGAAGTGCGAACTCAGACCTCGAGCCTTCTTCAGCAGGCAGTCCAGACCCGGGTAAGATTTTAGAAATTTACCCCCGAACGACAAGGTTTCATGAAATGTGCCAGGAATGTGGGATGTGCTCAAGCCTACCGATCTTATGGGCAGCCAGCAGATTTCACCCGTTATCGCACACCACCTTGCCTGACAAGGTTCTTGTTACACAGCCAGCGCTCGGTCTCGTTGCTTACGAGCCGCCACAGATCCTGACCTGTGTGTGGACGGTCTCCAAGGCAATTTATTTCAACTCGGCTGGTGTCTCTGGGCACGTGATGCCACGGAGAGGACCTTGGGGGAATGAGCCCGGCACCCATCCCCTGCGGTTTTGAAAGTGGTGCGCCGAGCCTTAGAGCCCACCGTCACCCCAGAGACATCCACCAAGCTAACCCAGTGAGCTGTCACCAGAGTTATAGCGGCCTTGGCCGTGGCTTACTAGTCCATGTGTCGGTGGTGAGATGGACTTTTCCAGGACAACAGATGCAGGCCAACGCGTCTTGAAATTTTAGATGACCCGTGGCTGCCAAGGGCGGACGGCTTTCTGGCCAAGAAATGCTGCTCGGAATCTGGTTATTGGGAGCAAGCGAGGGCCATGAGTGGCGGAACCTTCGTGTCCACCAGACGGAAAGGCAAATTTCAAGGCAAAAGCCTGGCATTGCCGACATTCAGCTTTTGCTTTGGGATGGTTTGGGTTATTTGTGTTTCTTTGCTCACAAACCTGGAAGACTGAAGGCTGGCTGCTAGATGGCGCTGTACGGCGTGCAGTCGTCATATCTGGCGAAGGAGATAGGGGTAGGAAGGGTCCTCTGGTGCGTGCTGGTGGTACTCGGGCGACGGTGGAGGCTGAAGCGGAGGCTGATCCATGATCATGACTCTGAGAGAAATGGCAGTGTGGAACGCTTGGTGGTTGCGGAGGAGAAGGAGGCTGGAGACAGAGGAGTGTGACTGTGGTTGGAGGCCGGCGTCGGTGGCCTTTTTTGGCCAAGTGTCCCTCCATTTATACTCATTGCATTCCTGCATGTGACTAGACATGATGGTGGTGGTTAACCCACTAAGGTTATTGCCTCTACATTATGCGTTTTAGGCAATAGGCGGCATATGACTTCGCTGGGTGAATCAGAGGCTTGCTCAAAGAAGGCCCAGGCTTGAGAGGTCCTGGACCTTTTTGACGGCGATAAGCGAGGTCGGGGTTTGCGCTGACACGTGGCTGGCGGAATCATAATCAGAGGATTTCTGCGACCGCCCTTCTCCCTTTTTGTGGCGGGAACCCGTATTGACTCTACCCCATCGTCTTCCTCCTCATCCACTGATGAAGCGCTCGCAAGCAAATTCTGCGGGAAATGACCAGGATGGATCCGCATGTCGTCTTCATCTTCATCATCAACACGGTGACTTGGTCGTCCTGACTTTCTGATCCAGAAGCTGCGGGAACAAGCATGGGACTGCTAGGCGTTGCCGACCGCACGGGATTTTTGCCGATGACGGCTTCCTTCTCCTCCTCTGATGGCATCAGTAATGGGCGTCAGAGCAGAGAAATCATCCTTTTCGACTCTTGTCTTTTATCATGCTTTGACCCCTACCGCATTTTTGTCATATCAAAGTGGTCTTCAGAAAATGGATTATCCTCAGTGGTGGGGTACACGAGTTGGACATTTTCGGCTGCTTCATGTGGGACAGTTGCTGATGATGATGATGTCGTACATTTGTGCCGTGAATGCGAGGTCGAGGAGGTAGACTGCTAGATGCAGGTTGCATTAACCATGAAGACTGATTGGCGGACGATGTTCGTTTCTTAAACATTTCACAGGGCCCTGACCCCAGCGATGACAGCTGTCGTCCTGAAACTGACGTATCCGTGGCATGCGTGTTGTCGCAGCACTGGAAGGAGCCCCTTCTCTCGTACCTTCTTCCTCCATGTGTACCCCCCTCTTTGCTCGCTTACCACCTGCATTTCGCTCCATTGTTCAGAAATATAAAAAATTTGAGAAGGTATGGAATAGTTTTGGATATGTCTCTTATTAAAGACGGCAATCACAGCTATTCTCGAAATCCCTCTAATCAAAACAAATTGCCTGGATTCAATTTTAACTGCAAGGTGTCTATCAACAAATCTGGACTGGTGGCAAAAAGTCCAAAAAAAACACGTATTCTGTTATGGTTTTGGTTATAATAAACGGTATTTTTTGCACCTTTCAATTCACCTGTGGTGAATATAGTATTGCTGTTTTAAGATTTACGTAGATGCTGCGTCAATGAACAGTGCTGGGTGCGCAAAGTCAAAATACACGTAACTGTTACTTTTGATATATAAACGGTATTTTTTGGCACCTTGTCAATTCACTGTGATGAATTAGATTTGCTGTTTTATGTTTACGTTGATGCTGCGGGTCAATGAACTGTTTCTGGGTGCTCTAAATGTAAAAAAACCACGTAACTGTTATGTTTTGGATATAATTAACTGTATTTTTTTGCACCTTTCAATTCACCTGTGGTGAATATAGAATTCTGTTTCAAGGTTTACGTAGATGCTGCGTCAATGGGAACAGCATAAACACCCAAAAATTGCTGGGTGCGCAAAAGTCAAAAAACTCGTAAAAAATGTTATGTTTTGTTATAATAAACGGTTTTTTTGCACCTTTCTATTCACCTGTGGTGAATATGAATTGCTGTTTTTAGATTACGTAGATGCTGCGTCATATGAACAGTGCTGGGTGCGCAAAAGTCAAAAATCACGTTAACCTGTTTTGTTTTGCTTTAAAAACGGGTATTTTTTGCACCTTTCAATTCACCTGTGGTGAATATAGCATTGATGTTTTAAGATTTATGTTGATGCTGGCGTCAATGAACGTGCGGTGCGCAAAGTCAAAAAAACTCGTAACTGTTATGTTATTGATATAATTATAAACAGTTTTTTTTTGCAACTTTCAATTCACCTGTGGTGAATATAGAATTGCTGTTTTAATCGATTTACGTAGATGCTGCGTCAATGCACAGTGTGGGTGCGCCAAAGTCTAAAAATAAACCCCCCCCCCCCCCACCGTAACTGTTATGTTTTGATATATAACGGTTATTTTTTGCACCTTTCTATTCACCTGTGGTGAATATTGAATTGATGTTTTTTGATTTACGTAGTTGCTGCTTCAATGTAACTGTGGCTGGGTGCGTAAAAGTCAAAAACAACGTAACTGTTATGTTTTGATATAATAAACGGTATTTTTTGCACCTTTCATTTCACCTGTGGTGAATATAGAATTGCTGTTTTAAGATTTACGTAGATGCTGCAGTCAATGAACAGTGTGGGGGCGGCATAAGTCAAAAAACACGTAAACTGTGATGTTTTCGTACGATACACGGGTAATTTTTGGCAACACTACCTGTGGCTGACTTACAAGATTGTGGTTTGTTAATTTAAGTGCATGGTGGTTATTCAACAGTCACAGGTGTAATGTGTAAAAATTGAACACCTTTTCTGAAATGTATACTGATAATAAAGTGGAGTTTGCAGCTAACAAAGAGGACCTGCAGTTACTAGAAATGATGTTTATCCAATATAAGTTCAGGCTGCCCAAGTATCCAGGAAATATTTCAATAGCATAAAACTGTTAATAATTTAAAGATATTCCACTACAATGTAACACTAAGTCTTGTGTGAACTTTATCCAGTTGTATCTTTATAGATTAGTGCTTGTCTGTGTTCGACCGCGACCCCCCCCCCCCCCGCTCCCTAACGCCGTGAATTTACAGTGGTAGATTCGCTTTATAATTCTTAGATAACTAAATAAAATGTTCAAATCCATAATCTAACTAAATTGGATGGATCACAGCTAATAGTAGAGGTTTCTCTGTGCAGATAAAGACTAATTTTCGATGAGCTGTTGGCCACAGGCAGAACGCCAGGTTCCTATCCCTATGAGACGTGAGAGACACTGAGGCTAAAAACAGGAAAACGCTGTTCTATGAAAACGAGGTCATGTTTTTTTTTCCACCCAATCGCAACCAACACACCCCCTTCATGCGTCGCGCAAAAAAATTCTCCCTGCTCTTTCGTTTGATTTGCTGGCCCCCAAAATTAGGGGAAGCCCCGAAAAACCCGCCATCTTAACAGATGATGCACAGATTTTAACCTTAGTTTTCAAATGATCGGGAAATTTCGATCACATAAAAAACCTTTGCCATTTAAACTTTGTCGAAAAAATCGCTCAACACTACCAGCCCTCTCCTCTATCATATAACCCACATCTCACAGAGCTCAGCTTCTCCCTCTATCATATAACCCTTAGTCACGAGCTTAGCTCTCTCCCTCTATCATATAACCCTATAATCACAAGGCCCCTTTCTCCTCTTTTTATATAACCCTATTTCCACAGCTCAGCTTCTCTCCCTTCATAAACCCTTATATCCAGAGTCACTTCTTCCTCATAATAACCTAATATCACAGAGCTCAGCTTTTCTCCCCTATCTATAACCCTAATTTTCACAGCATCAGCTTCTCTAATCTTTCATAAAACCTATATATCACGAGCTCGTTTCCTCTTGTCAATCCCGCTTTCTATGGGGAACACAAAAAAAACCTGATGGTTTCCTTTAAAAGGGGTGTTCTCTTCCACACATTGTTGCTATTTATAGCATATGCCATTGATGTGTAACAGCTGCAGGTCCCACCTCTTAGACCAGCACCTATCTCAGGAGTGGGCCTCCAATCATCTCTGATCAGAAAGGAGAGTAGGTTGCATGTCCGCACAACTCTCCATTCTGTTCAGCAAATAAATAAGCTAAAAACATGTCCTTTATTTTACTAAATTTAAAAATGTGTGGCTCTAATCCCCTGATGCGTTTGACTGCATTTACTTGTAGAGTGATGATAGAGCAAACTCACATGACTCATATGCTATATAAACATAGTCATAACCATTGAACTCGGAAGTGAAAAGAAGAAAGAATCCTCTTTATTGCAAAAAATCAGAAAATATCAAGGTGAAACAAAAAACACCTGAGCGGACCTAAGGAATCTAACTATTCACATTTAATTACTACACATTAAACTGAAAAAAAATACCACAACAATAAACCCACGAACCTCAACAGAAGAAATCAAGATGTTTAAAATAACTCCAAAAGATCCATATGTAAACCTGCATGAAAAAAAACTGCATGTGGGATATCCGCCTTCGGCAAAAATATATGATCAAGTGTTAAAGGGGCTGTATCACTTCTTTAGTTCACCTGATTCATACTGCTCTCAGCTTCTGAACTCTAGAAATGCATGGGCGCTTCTTCCCCTCCCAGCTGGGTGACATCATCCCCCCTTCACTGTTCATGCTGGCTCCCGAGACTCCCCCCCCCATCTCTGAGTCCACATGTCACTGTGTCTCTCCCTATCAGTCTTATTTTGTAAGAGCTGCATACATACCACAGGCTGCATTCAATCTAGACTGAGCACTGATCTCTTCTCCTCTGGAGATTTGTTACAGCTGAATCCAGCTTTCTATGAACGGCACATATCTCCTTTCTATGCAGGAGAGGCAGGGATCGACACACAATTGTGCTGTTTCCTGATTATAGATGCCCTGCAGTGTTATTCTGTTTCTTCTGGCTGTGCAGAGTGAAAATGTTACTTTAAATGAAAGGCAGGAATGTAAGCTCTGTGAGTACAGCCGACCGGGGGCCTGACAGAATGTAAATGAGCTCTCAGCTAGTGATATGCAAGGAGGAGGGATCCGACCAGCACTGGATATCAGTGTAAACAGAAACAGAAGATAAGGAAAACTGTGAATACAAGACAGCTTTGCTAATGACATCCAATTGCAAAGTTACTTGTTTTCACTGTCCCCTTATTCTGAAGACCATTTAATGAAATGATACAACCCATTTAAGCCTGGATACATAACCTCTATCTAAACAGTGGCTCCAAGATTAACACAAGGTAGAGATGCATAATGTACTTCAGAGGTGACACTGTAGCAGCATGGTCACAATGCTAGTTTAAAACATTGTTTTCTGTGTATTCTATTTTGATGTGCATTGATTGCTTTGCCTTTGTACGATATGCCTAGAAGCAAAACATGTTGTTGAGAAATGACTGTTCAAAACGCGTCAGGGTATGAGAGCCAAATATTTTTAAATGTAGTGAAATAAAGGACGTTTCTTTATCGTTTTATTTTGTTCTGGAGGACGAGATACCATTTTGAATCTGTTGACGTTTTTTCCTGAGGTTCGACGGCACTCTTTCTTTTGCATCAAAGATATATTGGGACTGCTAACTTCTAATTCAACCGCACTGGATTCCGGTTGAGCAACAATAATCCTCTTTTTTTCATGTTTTCGAACACACTACTCACCTGTACTCAAAACTCCCATAGAGCAGAATGGAGAATTGTGCACAAGCGTGACTTACGCTTTGTTCTGAGTGGAGACCTTCAGGGACTCATTACCAAGATAGGTGCCAGTCCCAGAGGTAGAAAGCTGCAGAGATAACACGTTGATAGCATATGCTATCAATATGCCATTAATATGAGATTAGAACACCACTTTAAGAACTGCGAAAGAATGAATCTCATTTTATCCCAATATTTTCAGAGACATGACAGGTCCTTTGTTAAAATGGGAAGATGTCTTTAAAATACTGTAAATCTATTATGATACTACACCAATGAGCAGAGGGTGTATAATATAATGCAATGTCCAGTTACATAGAATAACATTAGTTGGACCACTCTCCATTTGTTCAGAGCAAAAAATAAACCAATAGAGAGAGCATATGGTCGCAATAAAAGATACAAATTTTATTAATGTCAAAAATACATAATTTTAAAAGCACATACAAAAGTACCCCAAATACAAACTGCAAGTCCAAAGATCAAAGGTCCAACAAATACATAGTAACAGTTGTTATTTTATCAAAATTTCTAATCAAGTCTCCATCTGATATACAGCACTACTCATGTTAACACAGTAACCTGATACATAAACAATTATATTGAATAAGAATCCTAAAACCTATAGCATAAACCTGGGTATTTATATCAATCACAGTAATTAGTAACCCCCATGAATATTTCTATCTGTTTGATAATGTATAAATGAAGTCAATAGTGATGTACCGCTAGATTCGCTCTCAAAAGGATGGAGGCTTATTACCAAAGGCAAGACCAGGACCGCAAAGACCCCAACGCGCATTTCGCGTAAGATGCTTTCTCATGGGGTAATACTGGCAAGTTCCCACCCGGTTTAAATACCTGTAATTGTCTTAGTATGATGCCGAAAGGTGCGTGTCGGCACATGCTCCGTGTTCGGAGGGAGACGCTGACCCGTGCCCCACTTCCGGGAGTCATGGGCCAGTGCGCAGGCGCGGATGCAAAACGCTTCCGGACATGCGCACAACCCATCAAGACGCCGGAGCGGCCGGCGCTGAATCCCCACACAGGACATGCGCACTCGCACCTAAATGAATGCACAATACCCATTCATTACACCAATTCCAGGTAATGTATAAATCACATTGCTAAACAAACAGAGCTTTACATCGTCAATTGATAGCGTCCATAGTGCCAGTGATAGTATGGAGTCATCTCTTCTTGTAAAGGTCCAAGGTAACGGGAACAAGCTGTCATACTTTCACAAGGACGACATCTGGCACAATCATTCTCCATATAAAGGTCCATACACTAGATGGGAACAAGCCAGAAAAAGGGACTACAGTTAAAACACAATTAAAAGATGATGGCAGAAAGACAAACGGTTTAACCCAAAGATTGGCGGAAATACTGTACTCCATAAAAAACACATTACCCAAGAAAAAACTTATGGTATATAGATGCCTGGAAATCAAAAGGGGCAAAAAGGCATAAAGCCAAATGGATGATTAAGGCTCAAGGGAAACGGGAGAAGGCAGGGAGGTCTCAGAGAAAGGGTGCAAAACTTAATTTTTCATTTAAGCCATTAGTGGACATAGCCACAATGTTATAATCCATCTAGCCTCTTTTTGTTCTAAACTGCGCATTGCATTTTCTCCCCGAATGCCCAGGTGGACCAGATCGATTCCACAAACTTTAAGGAACTTGTGGTCACAATTGTGATGTTGTAAAAAATGTTTGGGAAGGGTTTTTAATAGTGTTGAGCGATTATTATCGACAAAGTTGAAATCGGCACAGTTTTTATGGTGATCGGATTTTTAGATCATGCGATAATTCAGGTTAAAATCTGAGCATCACCCTTTTAAAAGATCGCGCCTTTTTTGGCGCTTCCTGTAATTTTGGGGGCCAGCAAATCAGATTACACAATTAGAGCAGGGTGAGATTGTGTGCGACGTCATGACTGGGATGTTAGGGTTGCGATTGGCTGGAAAAATCACATGACCTCGTTTAAACAAAAGAACAGCGTTTCCTGTTCAGCCTCAGTGTCTCTCAGCGTCTCAGACAGAAGGACGTGCGCTCTGCTTGTTTTCCAAAACAGCTCAGCGAAATTATTATCTTTCTTCACAGAAAAACCTCTACTATTAGCTTGATCCTTACAATTTAGTTAGATTAAGATTGGAAGATTTTATATAGTTAGGTAGAGAATTTTAAAGGAGCACCTACTGCTGTAAAGTCACGGGGAGGGGTGGAGCGGGGGGGGGGCCCCCCGTGGGCGAACACAGACAAGCTCTATAAAGAATACTGGATAAAGTTCACCAAGACTTAGTGCAGACATTGCAATAGCTTTATTTTTTAACAGTTTTCTATTGAAATATTTTCCTGATATTGGCACCCCTGAACTTATAGATACACATCTTTTCTAGTAACTTCAGGTCTCTTGTTAGATGCAAAACTCCCACTTTTATTACAGTATACATTTCAGATAGGTGTTCATTTTCAATTTTTCCCATTCCACTTTTGTTGATATATCCACCTTGCACTAAAATTTGAATCCAGCAATTTTATAGTCACCACAGGTGAATTGAAAGGTGCAAAAAATATCTTGTTTTTTATACGAATAGACAGCTCTATAAAGAATACTGATAAAGTTCACCAAGACATAGTGTAGACATTGCAATAAGCTTTTTTATTAACATTTTTTCTATTGAAATATTTCCTGGATATTGGGGCAGCCTGAACTTATAGGAATAACATCTTTTCTAGTAACTGCAGGTCTCTTTGTTAGGTGCAAAACTCCACCTTTTTATATCATATACATTTCAGATAGGTGTTCATTTTAAATTTTGCCCATTCCACCTTTGTTGATATATCCACCTTGTACTTAAATTAGAATCCAGAAGTCAGCACAGGTTGATAGTGCCAAAAATACCTTGTAATATCCCAATAAATTTCAGATACGTGTTTTTTGACTTTGGTGCACTACAGCTTTGTTCATTGAGGCACCTTGCACTTAAATGTGATTACAGAAATTTTATAGTCACCACAGGTGAATTGATAGGTGCCAAAAAATACCTTTTATTATCCGAATACATTACAGATACGTGTTTTTTGCACTTTTGCCCAGTCCAATTTGTTGATAGGCCACCTTGCAGTTAAATTGAATCCAACAATTGTGTAGTTACCACAGGTGAATTGATAGGGGCCAAAAAAACCTTTTATTATCCGAATACATTACAGATACGTGTTTTTTGACTTTGTGCACTACCCGCTTTGTTTTATTGAGGCACCTTGCACTTAAATGTGAATACTGCATTTTTAGTTACCACAGGTGAATTTAAGGTGCCAAAAAATACCTTTTATTATCCGAATACATTACAGATACGTGTTTTTTGCACTTTTGCACAGTCCAGATTTGTTGATAGAGCCACCTTGCAGTTATATTTGAATCCAGCAATTGTGTAGTTACCAAGGTGGGAAATTTATAGGTGCCAAAAAATACCTTTTATTATCCGAATACATTACAGATACGTTGTTTTTTTGCACTTTTGCCCAGCCAATTTGTTGATAGAGCCCCCTTGCAGTTAAATTTGAATCCCAAAAATTTGTTAGTTACCCAAGGGTTTAATTGATAGGTTGCCAAAAATACCTTTTATTATCCGAAAAACATTTTCAGATACGTGTTTTTTTTGACTTTGGTGCACTACAGCTTTGTTCATTGAGGCCACCTTGCACTTAAATGTGAATACTGCAAATTTTTTAGTTACCCACAGGTAATTGAAGGTGCAAAAAATACCTTTTATTATCCGAATACATTACAGATACGTGTTTTTTGCACTTTTGCCCATCCAGATTTTGTTATAGAGGCCACCTGCAGTTAAATTTGAATCCACAATTGTTAGTTACCAGGTGAATTGATAGGTGCCAAAAATACCTTTTATTATCCGAATACATTACAGATACGTGTTTTTTGACTTTGTGCACTACCCGCTTTGTTCATTGAGGCACCATGCACTTAAATGTGAATACTGCAATTTTTAGTCGCCACAGGTGAATTGATAGGGGCCAAAAAAAACCTTTTATTATCCGAATACATTACAGATACGTATTTTTTGCACTTTTGCCCAGTCATATTGGTTGATAGAGCCACCTTGCAGTTAAATTGAATCCAGCAATGTGTAGTTTATCACAGGTGAATTGATAGGTGCCAAAAATACCTTTAAATATCCGAATACATTACAGATACGTGTTTTTTGCACTTTTGCCCCAGTCCAGATTTTTGATAGAGCCACCTTGCAGTTAAATTTTGAATCCAGCAATTGTGTAGTTACCACAGGTGAATTGATAGGTGCCAAAAAATACCTTTTATTATCCGAATACATTACAGATACGTGTTTTTTGACTTTGGTGCACTACAGCTTTGTTCATTGAGGCACCATGCACTTAAATTTTGAATACTGCAATTTTTTAGTCACCACAGCTGAATTTATAGGTTGCCAAAAAATACCTTTTATTATCCGAATACATTACGATCTATTTTTTGCACTTTTGGGCCAGTCCAGATTTGTTATAGAGCCCCCTTGCATTAAATTTGAATCCAGCAATTGTGTATTACCACAGTGAAATTGATAGGTCCAAAAATACTTTTATTATCTAATCCATTACGATCTGTTTTTGACTTTGGTGCATTTCAGCTTTTTTTCATTGAGGCACCTCCTTAAATGAATCTGCAATTTTTTAGTCACCACAGTGAATTGAAGTTCCAAAAAACCTTTTATTATCCGATCATACAGATACGTTTTTTTTGACTTTGGGCACTACAGCTTTTTCATTGAGGACCAGCACTTAAATGTGAATACGCAATTTTTAGTCACCACGGTGAATTGATAGGTTTCCAAAAAATACCTTTATTATCCAAAACATTACAGATAACGTATTTTTTGCACCCTTTTTTCCCAGTCCAGATTTTGATAGAGCCACCTTGCAGTTAAATTTAATCCAGCAATTTGGTAGTTACCACAGGTGAATTGAAAGGTGCCAAAAAATACCTTTAAATTTTCCGAATACATTACAGATACGTGGTTTTTGACTTTGGTGCACTACAGCTTTATTCATTGAGGCACCATGCACTTAAATGTGAATACTTGCAATTTTTAGTCACCCACAGGTGAATGTGATAGGTGCCAAAAAATAACTTTTATTATCCAAATAACATTTTCAGATACGTATTTTTTGCACTTTTTGCCCAGTCCAGATTTGTTGAAAGAGCCCAACCTTGCAGTTTAAATTTGAATTCCAGCAATTGTGTAGTACCAAAAGGTGAATTGAAAAGGTGCCAAAAAATACCTTTTATTATCCGAATACATTACAGATACGTGTTTTTTGACTTTGGTGCACTCAGCTTGTTATTGAGGCACCTTTTCACTTAAATGTGAATACTGCAATTTTTTAGTCACCACAGGGGAATTGAATTTGGTGCCAAAAAAATACCTTTTAAATTTTCCAATACATTTTCAGATACGTGTTTTTTACACTTTTGCCCAGGCCAGCTTTGTTGACAGATCTACTTTGCAGTTAAATTTGAATACAGCAATTTTTTTATCACCACAGGGGAATTGATAGTGCCAAAAAAACTTTTATACCGAATACATTACAGATACGTGTTTTTTGCACTTTTGCCCAGTCCGATTTGTTTATAGAGCCACCTTGCAGTTAAATTTGAATCCCAATTGTATACCACAGGTGAATTGATAGGTGCCAAAAAATACCTTTATTCTCCTAATACATTTCAGATACTGTTTTTTCACTTGGCGAGCCAGCTTTGTTGACTTGATAGATCTACTTTGCAAGTTTTATTTGAATCAGCAATTTGTTTGATTTGAGGGATTTGAGAATAGCTGATTTGCCGTCTTTTAAGAGGACTTTTCCCAAACTCTTCCATACCTTCTCAAATTGTATATTCTGATATGGAGCGAAATTTGGTGGTAAGTGAGTCAAAGAGGGGGGTTAGAAACATGGAGGTAGAGGTACAGAGAAGGTGCTCCTTCCAGCCGCTGGCGACAACACGCATGCAGTGGATCATCAGTGCAGGACCGTCAGGCTTGGTCTCTGGGGTCAGGGCCCTGTGAATCTCAGTAACGATCAGCGTCGCCAATCCCGTCCTTCAGTGGTTGATGCAACCTGCATCCAGCAGTCTCACCTCCTCGTCCTCCCAGTCCACGGCCACAAATGTCGTCATCAGCATCACCAGCATCCGTCCAACATGAAGCCCCAAATGTCAACTCGTGTACCCACCACTGTAGATAATCCATTTTCTGAAGACCTCTTTGATGACAAAATGTGTTTGGGTCAGAAGGCATGTTAAAAGATCAAGAGCCAAAAAGGATGATTTTCTCTGCTCTGACGCCCAGTTACTGATTCCATCAGAGGAGGAGAAGGAAGTCGGTCAATCGGCAAAAAATCCCGGGCGGTCGGCAACCTTGCAGTCCCTCTTGCTTGTAGCCCCCAGCTCCTGGATGCAGAATGTCAGGACGACGAAGTCACCTGTGTTGATGATGATGATGACGACATTGCGGATCCCCAAAGTTGGGCTTTTAAACAGAATTTGCTTGCGAGCGCTTCATCACTGGACGAGGAGGAAGACGATGGGGTAGTATCTACGGGTTCCGCCTCAAAAAGGGGGAGGGCGGTCGCAGAAGTCCGCTGATATGATTTCCGCCAGCCAGGTCAGCGCAAACCCCCTCCTCGCTTATCGCCGTCAAAAAGGTCCAGGACCTCTCAAGCCGGGCCTTCTTTGAGCAAGCCTCTGATTCACAACGATTCTATGCCCCCTTTGCCGTAAAAGCATAAGTAAGGCAAAAACCTTAGTTGGGGTTAACCACCCCCACATGTCTAGTCACATGGAGCAATGCATAGTTTAAATGGAGGCAAAATCCGGG
>JAODAL010060798.1:0-20686 GCA_025379985.1 Phyllomedusa bahiana | reverse complement strand
AGGTGCGCTAATGTCGGCTGAAAGGATGCCAGACTTCTGTTGCAGCCCCGTTCATACATGTCCCCCAAAGTTTTTATTTGTTTTGCAAATTATAAGACAAAATACAAAGGCATAACCAATGTATAAATAAACATATCCAAAAATGTAGTTATAAAAAGATAACAGTACAAAAAGAACTAATATAACATAATATCAAAGGAAAGAAGAAGATTTATATATCATGTAGAGAGAGGTAAGACCGAAAGCAACAAAAGATGACAATTAGGAAAATTGGTGCAAATCTGTGAAAATCAGGAGCTGGTAGAACATTTGGAAGTGCAAAAATACTTTTGTCCAAATTTCCAAGATTCTGTTCAAATTTCCAAATTTTTCTGTGGTTTTGGACACTAGATGAGGTGGAATCTTTAGACAAGTTTGCTCCCTGTCTCTGGCGGTTGCAGGAGGATGAAGACAGGCCACAGGGGGAAGAAGTTGCCTTTTGCTTCCTGTCTCCATCCCCCTCTGGTTCTCTGCCCCCCCAAGGAGATTGGAAGCTGTGCTTTGTATTCCTCTCTCCCACCCCTCCCCAGCATTGTGTTATGCATCCTAGTGCCAACACAAAATACATCCCGCACCTATCACCCCACCACCATCTCTACCTATCATCTCATAACCTCTTCACCTATTATCCTATAGGCTCCTCACCTCCACCTATCACCCCACAACCTCCCCATATACACCTATCACTATATAACCTTCCCACCTGCACCTACAATATCACCTCATAACCTACCCACCTATCACCCGATGTGGAGTTTGTACAGAAGTGACCACAGGTAGGGAAGTGCTGAAAAAAAAATAGAATTCTGAGATGTTTGTGTGGTAAGTTTTGCAGGAACTAATAGTGGCTGGGAGAAGTCATCATAGTAGTCTGGACAGGATGGAGATGAAAAGGGAAAGAGAAAAATTCCAGTCATAGAAGAAGTCTCCACTGAATCCCAAGATGTAATTGCACTGTAGTCACTTAAACATCTGCAGAGCCTGAGTACACTTGTATCTACCACTATATGGTCACTGTATAGAAGTCATATACACCCTGCAAAGATTGTGTACACTGGTATCTACCACTATATGGTCACTGTATGGTGGTAATATACAGTCTGCAGGGAGCCTTTATACACTGGTATCTACCACTTTACAATCACTGTATGGTGGACATAGTGACTGTAGTGTAATGGTTTAGGTTCAGGCACAGTTTAGCTGTATCTGCCAGCTCTCCTGGAGTCTGAATAGACTATCCAACAACCAAGCAAAACCCTCAATTGGCTTTCTTCCAGAGCTGTAACACAGTTAGATGTAGCGGATGTGACCTTTTGTGAAGGACTGTGGCTTGATACCAAGAGGGAGTGGTCATGCAAATATCCCTGATGGTCGCTTAAAAAAATTTAGCAAGTATGTACATGAGGGCCATACTTTTAATAAGGGAGGAATACATTCACAGCATTAATCCATTCCCTAAGAGTGGGAGGATAATTTGCCATCCTATGACGAGCCACCACTTTTCTAGCAATAAAAAATAATTCCACTAAAAGAAAGCGTTCTGCAGAAACAGGATATTTTTCAGGGTCAACAAATAAAAAAAATAAAGCGTCATCTGTGACAGGACAGCCCATCGTGTGATTTATGAATTTAATGACTTGCTGCCAGGAGCCATGAACCACTGGACCTGGCCCAGAGAAGATAAAAAAAGATCCCGAAACGTCTTGACACTTAGAGCAAATGTCTGGCATATCAGGCCTAAATTTGCAAAGCCTAGATGTGGTATAGTATGCTTTATGGAATATGTAAAGCT
This sequence comes from Phyllomedusa bahiana, assembly GCA_025379985.1. NCBI lineage: Eukaryota > Metazoa > Chordata > Amphibia > Anura > Hylidae > Phyllomedusa > Phyllomedusa bahiana. Next base: position 18,855 of record JAODAL010060798.1, on the reverse strand, counting down.
ACGTAGCAAAATTAGACCCACATCACCCTCCCAAAGGGTTTTCATAGCCTTAAATGGAGAATTCATCTTACAATGTAACATTGTGGAGTACAATACAGTAATATGACTACTTGGAAGGGGAGAGCCCAACAGGCTGGCAAGTGGAAATTCCATGAAGGACGGAGTCCCAAAAGGAAACTGTGCTTGTAACGCATGTCTCACCTGTAAATAGGAAAAAAATAGTTTGGTAATTGAAACTCATTTAGTGCCTGGTGATTAACCCCTCCCCAACTAGGGCTAACTCCCAGGGCAGATGGTGCAGGATAATGTGGAAGAAAACAAACACATCCAGGCAGGTTTATGAACACTTGCAATTTACTGAAGCTCTGCAGACATTGCCAGGAGGTGTTACACAGTCCAGGAAATAGGATTTCTGCCTAACATGTGCGAATGAGAGTTCAGTTTCTCTGCTGTAGTGTGGTGTAGCTCACCTGCTGCTAGTTACACATCTGATAACAGGACTCTTGGATTCCGTAATTTCCAAAAGGAAAATGCTGGATCGGTGATCCCTTCCAAGAACAGGCAGTGCGAGCCCTATAGGAATCCTGGCTTCTGTCACCGCCGAACTCCTGACTCTGTGAAGTTGCTGAGTTCCTGGGCAATTCACTCTGCTACTTGTGAGCACCAAGTAGTTTATCAGTTTGCCACAAACTCTGGAAGTCACTGTGGCCAAGGGACTGATGCCCTGGTTTGTTTCAGCTTGCCCTGTAGGAAGGCACACACCCTCTCTACATGAGACAACCTTCTTCTACCCACACTACTACACTCTCTGGGCACACTTCCTCTTCCTCTAACTAGGGGCCGTGTCCTAAAGTCTTGATGGTGGTAAAGTGTAGAACCCCCAGTAAGGGACCAAGTTACAATGTCTGTATGCAGTGCTTAGCAGAGAAACTAACTTTCATCACATCTAAAAATGCATGTAGAACTTTACACAGACAGTTTTTTTGTGCTGATCCAGACATGGGGCACCACATCCCCACCTACTGAAGAATAACACATCCTCAAGATTTTGGGCCAGGAGCCCGTACATAGCAAGACAATTAACATTGACCTGAACACATAATAAGACTTTAATAAACTAGTCGTGGATTACAGCCCCAAACCACTCCTCCACTCCTGATCGTCCCTGAGTGCAGCTGTGGGGCACACAGACCATATAATCCAATTCACTGCACTGGCTGTTTTGGATGGCTCCTTTACCAAGGCCACCATATTTGTCATCCATAGGGTGGGTCAACTGAACGGTGAAACTGGGTTTGCTTTCAGTTTGAAAGTCCTTACAAGAGTCCTTGTAGATGAAAGAAGCGTAATGGATGCTGAAATCTCGCATTAGTCCATGTGGGCACACATTTATTTTATTTTTAACACAGTTAGAAACAGTACATAAAGCATAGTTTAACATGAACACATAAAAATTTTCTTTACTCCTTATAACAAGAAGGGATTTGTCCCTGTGTACTATGCTGTGACCTGCGCAAAATGGGGAGACTAGGCAACTGTCTACCACTCCTTAAACCCACCCAAGGTACAGCAGTCTCAACTCTATGATGAGGAAGATTTTATGGACTTTGTTCATGAAAAGTGTCAAGAGCTGGTGTTAGCTGCTCTTCTCTTTCAGAAGAGGTTGGTGTCACTTGTGGGGACTGTTGTGGGAAATGCATCACTGGAACTATTACTGCATTTTCAACTTGCAGCCAAGAATGGGGGAACTCCCCTAGGACCGTTCGAACACTTGTGTCAACCTCTTCCATTTACTGAGGAACTTGTTCACTACTTTCAACTTTTTCACGCAGTTGGGCGGGACATACTTTCAGATTGTCTCTTAAAACAGTTGCATATGTCTTTCCACCGTCTTTGGAGATGGTACATACTTTGCTGTTATTGTGGTTAGATGGTAGGATGATATAAGGTTGAGCCTCCCATTGGTCATCCAATTTGTGGCTCCTTCTCTTTCTCTTTAACACTTGTTCACCTGGGGATAAGTAGGATGCTACAGCGTGACGATTAAAGTCTTTTTCTTGTTTTTGTCTAGCTTGAGCAAGGCTTTGTTCCACACATTGCTTGTAATTGCCTTTCGGTGTTCCAATCAGTGTCTATCTGGCTTCGATATGGTTTCAGGAGTTAGGACTCCCATTTCCAGGTCAATGGGAAGTTTACCTGGTCGTGCACGCATCAAGTAAGCTGGAGCGTATCCTGTTGAGCTGGTCGGATTATGATTATACATTTCAATGAGATCAGGCAATTTCTCCGGCCATTGACTCCTTTCATCCAACGGCAAGGTCTGCAGTAGGTTGATAACAAGATGGTTCATTTTCTTACAAAGACCATTGACTTGCGGGTGGTACAGAGTTGTTCTGTTCTTCTTACATCCGTATAAGGAGCAAAACTCCTGGAAGACTTCGGCCTCGAAGGCTGGACCCCTGTCTGTCAGAACTTGATCTGGGTATCCATGGGGTCTACAAAAATATTCTTGGAATGCCTTTGCAGCCGTTCTTACAGCTTGGTCTTTCACTGGCACAACCACCAAGAATCGGGCGTAATAAAGGTTGCTTCATCACTATGGGCTGTAAGGGGGCCCTTTGACTGGTGTGATTCTTCCTTCTGAGATTGCATGGGCTGCACTCTCTACACCACTGCTCAATAGACCCTCTCATACCCATCCAGAAGAAACGGTCACGGATGACAACTTCTAGCTTCTTCCAACCAAAGTGTGATAGGCTTCTAGAACCATGGGCACATCCTAAGATATATAGTAAAGGTTTGGTGTGTGATGGTAAAGAGGAATGGAGGAGCTCAGCTGCTCTAATAGTGTCCCTTTTTTCCCATCTAATCAAATGTATTAACTGGGCTACCCAGTAATATAGGTAGAGGTCAGGGACTGCCGTTCCATCTAGATCCTAGGACTTTGCAAGCCCTGAAGTGATAATCACACTCTACTCCTATTCCAAATAAAGAAACTTAAAAGGGAATTGAGACGCTGAAACACCAAGGTGCCTAAATTAACTGGAGATTGTAACAAAATCTTAAGGACCAGGATCATTTTAATTAAACTCACCCAAGCTATCATAGATTAGGGTAATTAACCCCACCCAGCAGTTTTGGCTTTAATGAGCGCCAGAATCGGGCTCAGATTTAAGTCTATGAATTCTAGCGGGGACCTGGAGATCTTAACACCTAGATAAGTGCATTTAGAAACCCATTTCAGGGATAAGAAAACTGAAGTTTCCAAAGGGACCGATACATGGACAAGTATAATACAGGATTTGCTCCAAGTGATCAGGAGACCCAAGTGCCGACCATAAATATCCATCACCTCAAGCTTTCACAGCAGAGAGATATCAGTATCCTGTAAATACAAAAGAGCATCATCAACATAGAGACTAATCTTCTCATGGAGACAATTAGTGGATTAACCGGTCCAGTCTAATCTTTACCTTAGTTTTATGGCTACAGCGCGCAGAAGCAGTAAGAGTGGGTACCCCCTATCGAGTACTCTGAAAGAGTGGGAATAAATTGGAAATAATCCCATTCACTCGAATTTGAGCCCACTGTTGACTGTACAGGAATTGCAAACATCTGATAAAATAAGGGCCTAGTGATGCCCACAAATATGGCCATTCAACAGAGTCAAAGGCTTTATTATTGTCCAATGGCACCAAGACTCTAGATCCCACATTTGAATTGGATGCCTGTAGATTCATATACAGAGATCAGAGATTTATAGTCATACATTTACCCAGCATGAATGTTGATTAGTCAGCATGAATAATAGATACAATAATGGAATTAAGTATCACCACAATCAATGCCTGTGACATGTGGGTAATGTCTGGTGTTCAAGCAAATGCTTTAACAAATGCTCTCCAAAGAATTCGGGGCACTGCGTAAAGAACTGAATGGGGAGACCATCAGTGCCTGGGGACTTGGTGTTAGGGAAAATGGACATGGCTTTTTCAACTTCCTGAGCAGTCAGGGGGCTTCCAGCAGATCTCTACACTCATTGGACAGATCATCAGAGATTTCAAGCTTAGAAGAATATAAATATAAATCAGCATAAAAAATCATGAAATGACTCTGCTATAGCAACAGGATCAGAAATTTATTGACCATCTGTCGCTTTGAGAGAAGTGATCACCAGAGGTCCAGGGGACCTTTTTGCGATATAGGCTAATAACTTCCTGTATCTCTCCCCTTACTCATAGAAGGACTGGTGCACACGCAAAATACTGCATTTCCATTTCCTGGTGTATTGGCACATGTAGTCGCTGCTGCGCCACCAAAATATCCCTTTTGTCAGGAGAGGGATCTTGGATACATTCCACCTCAAAGCAGAAGACTACCACAGCCAATTGTTCACTTTCAAGGTGTGAACTGTTTTCAACTTGCAGGTTGGGTGTTTTTTTATTTTTTCTCTCTGAATAATGGAGGTCGGTTGACCAGCGTAGAGGCTGATTGCTTGATTGAGAGGTAAAGATAGGATAGGAAACTGCCCGATTTGAGATCACGTTGAAAGTCGTGGGCAGCTAAACATCTTTTGATCAAAATTGTGATAACCGAGAGTCCAAATGTTTTTTCTGTTTTCAAATCGGACACAGATACAATTAGTTCCCTCCTAACAAATTCCTTGAAGGCATTCCAGAACTCTCATACCAATGATGAAACTATGTTTAGGGATGTGAAGTCAATCTACTTTGTACAGAAGTATGCAGACGGGGGAAGCAATTTAAGCTAAAAAGGATTAAAGCTCAAGCACCTTGAACGAGTAATGTCTGACTATTGCAAATGCATTATTACTGGAGAATGATCGGAGACAGACCTATATAAATAGAAACAGTGGGATATATTTGGGAGTAGCTGTGATCAGGTGAGAATTAAATCTATCCTAGACAGAATGTTGTAACCAGGCGAGAAACAGGAGAAGGCAACAGTGGTAGGATTAAAGTGTCGTCAAACATTAGTCAAACCAATCTCCTCTATAAGTTGCAGTGAGGAGGGACCATTCATCTGGGTAGGAGGTGAATCAGTGGAGAATGTATCCAAATTTTAATTCCATGTGGAATTGAAAGCATTAAGCTATATCAGAAGTGCATTAGGCCATCTTAAGGAGAAGGCAATGGCCATGTGGATAACAGCAACATCAAATGTGGGGAGTAACATAGATTCTAATCAGTGTGAACAGTTTGGCTTCAGTCAGACAGTTCAGAAAAATGAACCTTTCCAACCTGTAAGTTTAAGTTTCCCTCAAAGAAAAATGTAAGACTTTCTTAATTAACTCCTTAAGGGCCTTTCCTTTTTATTGGTTGATACATTCGTTTTTCCCTTCCTGCCTTCCAAGAGCTATAACGTTTACATTTTTTCACCTACCTAGACAATTAAGGGGTTTTATTTTGCGGGACAAGATGTACTTTCTTTGTTTTTAGAATAATGTTTTATTTGGCACTTTGAATACAAAAAAAGAAAAAAAAATACTGTATGTAATAGTTTACAATATTTCACAAAATATGTGGTCACGTTTCATTTTTATTTAGTAACTCTGTAATAAGATGTACTTTCTAATGGTGTCATTCACTGTACCATAGAATATACTGTGAAAATGCAAAAAAAATTCAAAGTGGGGCAAAATGTGAAAAAAACTTATTTGCGCCATGTTTGCGGAGATTTTTTTTAGGTCATTCACTCTCCGGTATAAATGATGTGTTCTCTGTATTCTGCAGGTTGATACGATTCCGGAAACACCAAACATGATCCCCTGATCCACTTCCTGTGGACTGAGAGCAATGAAACTTGGTAACGTTATTAGTCCTTCTCTACATAGGTGTCACCTAGAAACACACACGTCTATCATTTCTTTAAGCAACTGTAAACACCTCGCTTGTAGAAGTCAACAGGTTGCTCCAAAAGCCACGTTGTGACTTCGGAAATCAGAATATCATCATTAGGAAAATGCTTGCCCTTCAAAAATAACTTCATTTTTGGAAAGAAGTGGAAGTCCAATGTAGAGTTTCAAAGCCACAGGAATGTGCTTCCATTTGGGCAACAGGTGAGTTGTGAACTGGCGCATTGTGTTGCAGAAGGTGGATACCTTTGGTGAGCATGCCACATCTCTTGGTTTTGATGGCCTCCCGCATAGTAAAGCATAGTATGCCCAGTGATCATGGTACCCTTTGCTAGGAAATCGCAAAATACTGTGAGCATGACCATGCCTGCTGAGGGTTAGGCATGTGCCTTCTTTTGAAACAGTGAGTCATGATGCTTCCGTTGCATCGACTGGACTTTAGTCTCAGAATCATAGTGATGGACCCAGCTTTCATCCTGTGTGATCAGTCTGTTGAAAAAGTCATCCTGGTTTCCAAGGCACATTGTCAATAGAGCCTGAGAGCATTTAATTTGTTACTGCTTCTGGAAAGGTGTGAGCAGCCAGGGAACCCAGTGAGCGGATACCTTATGCATGTGAAGATGTTCTTGAATGATTTTTTCCATGGACCCCACACTAATCTTGACATTTTGGGCTAGGTGGCAAATGGTTACATGGCAATTATCCAAAATGGCGAACTCCACTTGCTGGATGGTGTGTTCAACAATAGCAGAGTGGGGTCGCCCTGGAATTGAAGCTGTTTGCACTGAAGTCCGACAAGATTTGACTACATTATATGATGGGGAATCATCACCATGAATCTCTTTCATATCATCGAACATCTCCTTTGGTGTGCGGCTTTTCAAGTAAAGGAACTTGATGACTGCTCTGTATTCCACTGGGTCTATTATCAAACCTCACACTAATTCAGCACCAGTAAATTCAAGGCCGTTATCAGTTCTGAGTTGCAAATTTGCACGTAAGCTATAGAGACTTTTGTCACATGTGCAGTTTCAGCATCCTGTGATAAACAGAAGTGGGTCAGGGGAATTCTTTAATGTACGTCCCTTGTAGTACCATAAAAAAGACATTCAAAATTTTATATTTTTGAAATTTTTGCGGTGGAGCCATTTTCAATAAAATTTTTGTACCAACACCTACAGACTTGAGTGAGGGTGCATTTTTTTTGCTGGCTGAAGTGTACTTTTTATTGCTACCGGTTTGGAATACATGTGACTTTTTTGATCACTTTTATTCCAATTTTTAGGGGACCTGAAATGACCACAAAAAACGCAGTTTCAACATTTCAAATTTTTTTCTTTTATGGTGTTCAGTGTACGGGATAAATGGTATTATATTTAATAGATCTGACTTTTATGGACGTATTCACCAGAGCCTTCCGCAAGACAGGTTGCAATTGGCTGTGGGTGACTTCCAGGTCGCTACTCCTGATTTGGCCACTCACAGTGATAGCCGAGGTGCCACAAGGTACAAAGAGAGCAGACAGAAGCATCATCGGGTCACAGACAAGGAAGTTAGTGCAGGCGGCAGGCAAAGAATAGTCAGAGAACGTAAAGCTAAAGGTCAGAACCAGAAAATATAACACAGGCTAAAGGCTCAAACGCCACAGGAAAATGCACCAACCCCTGTCAAGGAGACAATGGGAAGGTCTCCAGGTAAAGCCCCTGGCAAAATGCCATTGGCTCCAGGAAAGTTAGCCGACGTGCACTGGCCCTTTAAATTACAAAGGTACAGCGCTGGTGCTCCGGATGGTGTGGCCAAAGATGGGTTGGGAGCAGAGGATGAGACCAGATGCTGACAGGGAGTGGAGGAGAGGTAAGTTATATGTTAGAGAGCCGTAACACAGCCACGTTCATCGACCTGGACATAGACCGTGGTGTGTGTCGTGACAGTAGCAGCTGCCTTTATGCCCCCCTTCTTCAGAGCTAGGCGAAGATGGAATTTGTGGAGAAACTCAGAAGCATTAATATTTTCTAAGGGCTCCCAGGATCCTTGCTCCAGGGAGAATCCCTTCCACTCGATGAGGTAATATTTCATGGCCAGAATCTCTTGAACCTCATAGGTGTTCCCTGAGTCTGCTTTCATGGGAGATGCTACCTACCTACCAGAATAGTAGTACAGGACCAAGGGCTTCAAGAGCGAAACATGAAAGGCATTCGGGATGTGCATGAAAGGAGGCAAGCAGCCTTAAGCTAGGTCCTCACTTCCTTGGACCTGTCCCTATACTACAGTATGTCAGATTAAACCAGTCTTGTTGCAGAATGTATTATAGGGACAAGTCCACGAACTTGGGAGTCTACAACAGGAACATCCGCGGTAAGGGAAGAGGAGGCATGGGGTGCATTCCGTAGGCTATGTAGAATGGTGAAGCACCTGCAGACCAGAGTCAAAAAGGTTGTACAGAAACCCAGGGGAGAAGCTCAGCCCAGACATCTGATCGGAAGTAGTTTTCTTGCACCTGGTTCACTCTCTTCACCTGCCTGCTTGATTGAGCATGGTAAGCTGATTAAAAGTCCAGTTTGATCTGTAGACGGGAACATAGAGCTTGTAAAAACCTTGAGACAATATGTACAGGGGTAGACCAGGAAGATGGAAAATGTGACAAAAGAAATGAGAAGCGAGCTGAGTAGTCGAGGGCAGACCAGGCAGAGGCACCAAATGAGACATTTTAGAGAATCGGTAAGTAACAACCCAGATGACTGCACAGGCAGCAGGAGGTGGTAGGTAAATTATAAAGTCTATGGCAATCCGAGTACAGGGCTTTTCTGGAATAGATAAAGGTAGCAGGAGGCCAACGGGTCTCTGACGTGGAGCCTTGTTACGGGCATAGGTTGGACAAGTGGTCACAAAGTCCTTGACGTCCTGGGAGAGGATTGGCCACCAGTAATGTCGCACCATTAATAAGATTGTACTTTCAGGTGATTCCAGGGTGCCCAGCTAACTTGGAGGAGTGGCCCCACTGAAGGATTCATTTCGCAGAGCAAAGCGCACAATGGTCTTACCAGGAGGTGTCAAAGGGAAATAGGTGTAATGGAAATCAGACGTTCTGCGTATTAGAGGAACGTGAGCGAGCATCAACTTTAATATTTTTCTCTGCAGGCCTAAAATGTAGTAGGAAATTGAACTTGAAGTAGAAAAGAGACCATTGAGCTTGACGAGGGTTTAGTTGCTGTGCAATTTGAAGATAAAGAAGATTTTTGTGGTCCGTATAGATGTTCACGAGATGTCACGCCCCCTCAAGTAAATGGGGCCCCTCTACAAGTGCCAACTTAATAGCTAGCAGTACGTGGTCTCCTATGGTTTAGTTCCTTTTGATCGCAGAGAAGGATTTGGAGAAGAAGCCACAAGTGACAGACTTTCCCTTCTTTGACAGACCTTGGCCTCAGCTCCCACTCACTAAGCATCCACTTGTAGGAAGAAAGACTTCTTTGGGTCTGGACGACTCAAGACTGATGCAGGAGCAAAGACAGCTTTTAGATGAGCAAAGACATCTTCCACTTTTGGTGGCCAGAGCTTGGGGTTATTACCTTTCTAGGTTAGAGCCATGTTAGGTGCCACCACGGTGGAGAAATGAGGAATGAAGTGCCAATAATAATGGCAGATCCCAAGAAACGTTGAACTGCCCAAAGACCTACAGGACGGGGATCCAGAAGAACCGCTGTCAGTTTTTCTGGGTCCATTTGAAGAACTTTGTCAGAGACAATGGGGGAAATTTATGAATAGTGTCTAAGTCTTAGACATTACTAAGTTAGAATAGACAGTCCTACAATTCTACACATTTATCATAATGTTGATAGATCTAGTGCATGTTAAAATGGTCAAGTATAATGTTATACCATCTTTAAGTTGATTTACTTTATGTCACTAACATGCGGCCAAATTTGGTGCATTTTTGGCGCATGTGACGCCACATCCCCCCTTTCCCACTGAAGCCATGTCTTTTTATCGAGACTATACACCTTTTGTCAACATGCAGAAATATCTAAAAACTGTCTAAGACACTTAATAAATATGGTGTAAAGCATGTACGACAATATTTTTGCTGCAAATTATGCCAGAATTCTGGCGCAACTGCCTTGATAAATGTGCCCCTGAGGAAGGGCAGTCTGGTCTGTTAAAAGAAGCATTTCTCCAGTTTAGCGTAAAGGTGATTGGTTTGTAACTGTTTTTAAGAACCAGCCATATGTGGTAGTGATGAGACTTTAAATCTGAGAAAAAGATCAGGATGTCATCGAAATGGACTACGACACGGACATACAAGAAGTCCCAGAAGATCTCATTGATGAAATCTTGAAAGACAACCAGAGCGTTGCAGAGAAAAAAGGGCATCACCAGGTACTTGAAGTGCCAATTTCGGTCTTTAATTCATCTTCTTAGTGGATATGTCGTAGGGCCTCGTAGGCTTCTGAAGTTGATGGAAGAGCTCAGAAATTAGAGGCAATGGATATCAGTAGTAATTTTATTGAGGTCCCAGTAATCAATGCAACGGCCGAGAGAACCAACCTTCTTCTCTAGAAAGAAGAATCCAGCACCAGCAGGGAAGGACGATTTACAAATGAAGCCATTCTGCATATTTTCCTTTATGTAGACTGACATGGACTGGGTTTCAGGTACAGACAGAACTCTTCCACGATGAAGCGTTGTGCATGGCAGAAGATCAATAGGGCAGTCATAATGCCGATGATGTGGGAGGGTTCTGTCTGCTTCTCACAGAAGAAGTCCAGAAATTCTTGATATGGGACCGGCATCCCAGACAGCTGAGTATAAAGCGTGGGTGGCGAAGCTGGTTGCACAGAACAAGGTTGCGTAAGCCACATTAGTGACATTGCTGACCCCAATGGATGACCTCACCCGTTTTCCAGTCAAGTACTGGGGCATGTGTTTGCAACCAGGGGAGACCCAGGAGGAGTGCCAAGGTGGAGCGTGGGAGAATGTAGAATGCAATCTTTACTTTGTGAAATGCCCAAACATGTAGAGTCAGAGCCTTGGTATGGTACTTAGTGGAACCATTTAGGACCTCTCCATTGATGAAAGAGATCACCAGAGGCTTGTCCAATTGAGAGACTGGCATAAAGTAACGGGAAACCAGAGATGGGTGGGTAAAGTTTCCCACGGAGCCCAAATCCAAGAAGGCAGAGACTTGAAAGTTGACAAAGGATGTAGAAAGGACAGAAATCAACATACACAGGCTTGGAGGGGATACATCTTCACCTAGGGTTGCCTTTCCCATGAAGCCTAGGCATTAGAGTTTCCCAGAGGAATTGGATGTTCAGGAAATGTTTCTTGCTGCCAGAATACAAGCAGAGATTCTGGTTGTATTTATGCGTATGTATCTCCCTCTGTCAAATGAGCTCTAACCACTTGCATGGGTTCATCCCAAAGAACCATTGGTGGGGCAGTGGAGAAATCTGAAAGTTTGGTGCAAGTCAAGGAAGTCTGCGGGGCTGGGAAGATTCTCTTTGCTGGAGGAGCTCTAGCTGCCTTTCAGCAAATCGGACATGATGTCATGGTACTGCAGGTGTGGAACCGCTGGGTCACTGCGAGAGATGATGTAGACCACGCCAGGCAGCAAAGTCTAAGGAGCCCCCCGTTATTCACCAGAGCCCACCACAAGGCGGGATGGACTTGGCGGGTCGCTATTCTTGACGTGGAAGCTCACGGTGACAGCCAAATTGCCAGATGTAAAACTGCAGAAGCAGGCAGATGTGGTGGGTCTCAGGCAGGTGCAACAGATGATGGTAGCAGCGTAATAGGCAGATGGTAGACTGGCAGAGTGACAGGTACAACAGCATGTGTCACAGGAACCAGGCGACAGCAAATAACATACAGTACAGCAATGCAGAGGTCAGGATCAATGAATGAACATCAACAAATTGACACGGAGTACAGGCATGAAGTTTCTTAAGTCCCCAGTGGTGGTCAGCCATCGGCCAGGTAATTAGATGCTGGCACTTTAAATCTGAAAGAGTACGCACATGTGCTCCTATCAAAGGCAGGAGACAAGAGAGGAACAGAAGAGTGGAGAGCTGAGTAGACACCAGCAGTCAGATCAGAGGCTGGAACTATGACATGAGCACACCCACTGCGGCGTACATCGTGACAGTAACCCCCCCCTTAAGCCTCCTCTGCTTCTGGGCCCACAAAACTCTTTGGATAGTGACGGGAGCACAAACAATTTCTTCGGGTCTGCTAGCTTGACATAGGGAGTCCACAGCTGAGACAACAGAGGTGGTCAACAAGGGGAGAGGTGGCCGGTGTTGCACCAAACGGGGATGCTGGAAGTAGCGTGTGTGGCATTGCTGGCCCCAATTGATAATCTCACCTGTTTTCCAGTCGAACGCCAGAGCGTGCAGCTGCAACCACAGGAGACCCAGGAGAACTGCATAAGAGGAGCAAGGAAGAACATAGAATGAAGTCTTCTCCTTGTGAGACCTCCCAACCTGTGGTGTCAGTGGTTTGGTGCGGTACAGAACAGATTATTTCAGAATCTTCCCATTGATGGAGGAGAAACACTGGGCTTTTCTAAACAGAAGACAGGCAGACGATACTTGGAAAAAATGGAGGGATGAATAAAGTTTGCAGTGGAACCAGAATCCATGACAGCAGGGACTTGAAAACTGAAGCCTGACATGGAACTAAGGGTGGTCAGGCATGGAACAGATGCAGTTTCCCCCAGGTTCACCTCACCCACCAAAACTAGGCATGAGGACTTGTGGGGTGCAGTCGGGATAACTGTACAGTTTTTCAGGAAATTCTTGGTACTGCTACAATATAGGCACAGGTTCAGACTGCATCTGCGTTCTTCCTCCGATTGATGAACACTGTCCACCTGCATAGGTTCATCTTGATGGCAGGTGGATGTTGGGTGTGGCTCCCAGCGCAACAACTGTACTAGAAACAGAGCTGTAGTTAACAGCTTCATTCCTAGAGCACTCCATATAAATGACAGGGACCATAGGATGCCTCTGATCCCTGGTGTTTAACCCTTTGATTGCCGTGATTCGTAACCATGGCATAATCGAAGGGGATTCTTCTGGGGAATTTCGATGCAGTCAGCCCTGGGGACATAGAGTAGTCCCAGGGCTGTCTGTATAGTAAACCTGCAGTCTGGGCACATTGTGTGCTGCCCTGACTGCAGCCGGAGTCCTACTGACAGATACTGTAATGTATTAGCATATAGGAGTATGCTAATGCATCACTAAGTGTAAGACAAAAATTGTATAATAGTTATCCCTTAATAGAATTTTTTAAAAAGTAAAAAACAAAAAAGTGTGGAAAATAATAAATATTTAATAAAAAAAAAATTGTTCATGCATTACACTAAAAAAAAACTTACACATATTAGGTATCCACATGACAATAATAACCTGTAGAATTAATCTAAAAGGTTATTTAGTGGGAAATGTGAATGGTGTAAAAAATATTTAAAAAAACAAATAAACATTTTATTAGTGTTCACGCTGCAAAAATCACGCAGTAGTTGATATGTAAACTCAAATTACTCTCCAAAAAATACAACTTCTCCTGCATAAATCAAGTTCTCATTGAGCGCATAGAAAAAATAAAAAAAGTTATGACTGTTGAAATGCAGGGAGGGAAAAAGTAAAAAATGTAGCTGGCCATTAAGGCTTTGTCAGGTCTGGTGCTTAAGGGGTTAACCTTTCTATAAAAAGAGTAAAATAGTAAAAGGGGTACTCCCACTTCATGAACTCCTCATCACTGGCTGCTTGCAGCTCGCTGAGATCTGTCCATGCAATCAAGTGAGAGTACCCCTTTAAAGTTCCATTAAAATTGCAGTGCAATGTCATGCTCTGAACTACCAGACAGAGGGGACACGGAAGAAGGATTTAAGTTGAGGCATGTTGAGCTGTGTGAAAAAGGAAATCATTAAGGAATATGCATTGTGAGGGAGGTATTGTAGAGGGCAATGAGGAAAAAGCAAATTAATTAAACAATTTTTTTCCACTGTATTTACTAAGGAAAATTACTTCTGTGTTGATGGGAAGAGGGATGAGGTAAACTCTACCTTAAATGTTTCTTGTCTAACCCAAGAAGAAGTACAGCTCTGCCTTAAGAAGTTTAAAATAGACAAATCACAAGGTCCTGATGGTATACACCTTGTTCCCTAAGGGAATTAAGTAATGTGATGGATAGGCTCCTATACTTAATATTTATGGACTGTGTAATAATGGGGTATTCCAAATTGGAATGCATAGCCCAAAAGTTGGTGCCAATATCAAAAAGGGGTCAAAAAGTGATCCTGGAAACTATAGGCCTGTAAGTTTAACTTCTGTTGTAGGTAAAATGTTTGAAGGTTTTCTGGGGGATGCTATACTGGAGTATCTCACTGAAAATAAATGTATAACTCCATTCCAGTATGAGTTTATGAAGGATCAGTCCTGTCAATATATTCTTATCAGTGTCTATGAGGAGGTTAGTTCTAGACTGGATCGGGGTGAGGCATTGGATGTCATATATCTGTATTTTTCTAAAACATTTGATTCTGTGCCACATTAAAGGTTGCAGGTGTGATAAGTAAAATGAGAATGCTTGGACTGGAGGAAAATGTTTGCAAGTGGGTAAGTAACTGGCTGAGTGATAGAAAACAAAGGGTGGTGATTAATGGTACATACTCAAATGGACCCCTCCCTACTAGGGGTTTTATCACGGGGTCAGTTTTGAGCTTATTCCTTTAATATATTCATTAGTGACCTTACAGAAGGATTACACATAGAATATCAATCTTTGCAATGATACTAAGCTCTGAAAAGTAATAAAACAAAAAAGAAAAAATTTTTTATTAAAAAGGGGATCGGATAAGTTGGGGGACCTGAGAAAGAGAAGAAAAAGATGATTTTTAAAATATAAATAAAAAGGGGTTATGCACATGGGAAAGAAAAACCCATTCCCATTTTTACATTTTTAAAGGGAAAAATGCGGGGGAAAAAAAGTGACAGGGAAAAGGAAACCCTGGTCCCACAGAAAAACTTAATTGTAGAGCCAGTGTCGGGTAAAAGATCCCAAGGGCAAAAGGGATTATGGATTGTTTAAAAAGGGGGTCATAGATGACTTTGTGAGAACATTATTCCCCCATTATAAAAGTCACTGGTCAAAAACCCAAACAATGGAAATTTTGGTAATTTTTTGGGCAGGAAAGGGACATTGTAGACTTAAACAGGTAAAAAGGGCGGGCAACAAAAGTAAAAAAAGGGACGGGGGGGATGCAATCCCCCAGAAAGAAAAAAAAATTAGGGTTATTCATTTAGAGAAAAGACGGTTTTTTGGGGGGAAAAAAATAAATATTTTTTAAATATATTAAAGGTAAATATAGAGATTTTCCCAAAAGATCATTTTTTACCCGGGGTTTTGTATCTAGAAAAAAGGGGGGGCATCCTCAACATCTTGGGAAAAGGAAAAGTTTTTACAAAAAAACATAAAAAGGGGTTTCTTTTACTGTAAAAAGCAGGGAAAATGGGGAAATTTTCTCTGCCACGGGAAACCTTGTCAGGGTTTAAAATTTCACTAACAAGTTAAAAAAAGGGTCGGGAAATACTTTTCAGATGAAATAATATAACAAGTTATAGGACTAGGATTCGGGGAGGGGGGGTCGTTGATGGGGGAATTTATTTGGTTGCCAGTTTGGAGTCGGGAAGGGAATTTTTTCCCTTTTCCTTAATTGGGGTTTTTGTTTTTCCTTTCCCTTGGATCAAAAAAATATGGGTTTTAGACTAAAACTGGATGGATTTCGGTTTTTTTTTAACCCTACAAACTAGGGAAACCAAAATAAAGTGCATACAGGAATTATCTCTGGACATAAATCCCTTTTGGGGGGGCCTAAAAGGGGAGCTGTAAATGTTTTGGGAGCAAAAATGGACAGCTCACTTTGATGGTGTATATTGATGAGTTTTAAATAATTTTTTAAAAAGCACAACAGGGGCCTCCTCCCTTCCTAAGGGACGGAAGGGTCTAGGGAAAAAATTTTGATGGGAAAGTTGGTGTGCAGCCCTTGGGTCTTTAAATGAAAAGAATTTTTTTAAAAGGTGCTCTGAATCCAGATGCAGAATTAAGGGAAAATAAAATACAAAAAATCAAAAAAAGACTTTTTAACCTATAAGTCCCCAAAAGCATGTGGGGTGACCAGTTTTCTAAATTTAAATTTAAACCCAAAAAACCCTTTTATACCATCCAAAAGGGTTTAAGCAAGTTTTTTAAAAAACCTCCCATTTTTTTAAAAAGTTGGGTAATGAGATTCTTTTTGTAAATTTAATATTTTAAAGGAGTCTTTTCACAAAATGTCTCCCCCGGGTTTTGGGGGGGGATTCTATAGCAGTGTTTAGCCTCTCTGTAATTAGGTGAGCTGTTATAAAAAGCAAGTCCCGGAGATCAAATTTTTCAAAAAACCCCAAGGTAAATTGTGCTGTGGGGACTAAAAAACATTTTGCTTATTTTTAAAAACCCTTAAGGCCCCAGGCTTTTTTTTTTGGGGGTTTGACACTTCGTTTTTTCCCCCCTTCCCTTTTCGAAAAGCCATAACTTCTTTATTTTTCCACCTACAAAAGGACACTTGGGGGTTTTTTAAATTTTGGGGGACAAGAGTTTTTCAAATTTGGTTTTATTCACTATACAATAGAATATACTGGGAAACCGAAAAAAATTTCCCAAGGGGGAAAAAATTTGTGAAAAAAATTTTTTTTTCCCCGCCATTTTTGGGGGGGGTTTTGCTTTTACGGCTTAATTTTTGGGTAAATAAAAAGTGTTTTTGGGTATTCCCTTCAGGTTTTTTAGCATCCGGAAATTTAAACCGTTTTTTGGTACCGAAAAAAATTTCCCAAAAATTTTCTTTTTTTAAAATTTTGGGGCCGGGGCCCCATTTTGTGCGACCAAATTAACTTTTTTGTACAAAACACCTAGGGCCCGTCAGTGGGGGGGGCATTTTTTGCGGGCTAAAGGGTGTACTTTTTATCGTTTAGCAGTTTGGAATGCATGCGCTTTTTTGACATTTTTTTTTCCTTTTTTTTAGTGACAAAAAAAATGCCCAAAAAAACCCAAATTTTTTTCCCTTTTTGGAAATTTTTTTTTTTTCTACGGTGTTAAAGGTACGGGATAAATGTTTTTATATTTTTATAGATGGGAAAACTTTTTGGGAAGGGGCGATACCAAATATGTGAAACTTTTTATTATTTTAATGTTTTTTATTTGAAAAAGGGGGAAAAAGGGGGGGTTGATTTGAACTTTTAATCCCTTTTTTTTTTGTACTTTAAAAAAATTTTTTATTTTTTTTTACTGAAACTTTGGGGGCCACCTGTGGAAACTTGACCACTAGGTGGCGCATTTTTTAATAAAAACCTAATGCGGCATAGGCAATGCTTGGGGTGTAAAAAAAGATGGCGGTTTCCCCATTTTCCTGTCTGCCCCGGCCCGGGGAAGTGGGGAAAACCCGGGCCAGGGTAAGTGCCGGGGGGCCTTTCAAAAGGGCCTTCCCCCCCCACAAGGGCCCGGGTGATGGGAAATGGGCCCGCACCCTTTAGCTGCGCTTAGCCGATCACCGGCCCCGTTTCCGCCGGGCGTTAATTCAGGACCGCGGCCATTTTTGGGCCAAAAGGCCCCTGAGGGGGTAAAACAGGCCAGCGGGCGGAGCCCCCCCGCCGGCCTGTTATTTCCGGGGTTTGTTACGGCGATTTGCCCCCTAAACACCCGGGGGCCGTGCGGGGGGTCGGGAGCAAATCCCCCTGCAAAGCCCCTTGGGCCCCCCGGGGGGACGTCTTTACGCAAAGGTCTTAAAAGGGGGTTTAAAAAAAACCCGGGTCCCCATGGGTTTTAGGGTTACGCTTGCTGGGGGACAGCACAAGTAGGGGCCCAACTTTCTTTTTCCCAAACCGCTGTGCCCCTTTAAATTTAAAAGATTTTTGTATTTTTTAAAAGCATTTAATGTTTAAATGTTATTCATGAGCAGGTTTTTTGCCCCACCAAAGGCATCCCCCGCCCAACACAGTTATTCTCATTTTTTCTATACCTTTAGCCTCAGGTGGGCGGGGTATAAAAAAAAGGCTCTTTAATGATTTTTTTTGGGCTAAAAAACTGAAGTTTTGAGCATTAAATACTCAAAACTACAGCCTTTTACAGAATAAGGGGCACAGCGCTGGGAAACAGCATGCTGCCCCAAACTTGTTCGCCCCAGCAAGGGGGGATAATCTTTTTGCAGGGTTTTTCCTTTAAAAAACCCGTTAGAGATAAATGGTTTTCACGGAGTCGTCTGTTCAGGGGGGGAGTCAATGCTTATCAGATAACAGAGTTATGGTCTGGCAACCAGGTAACCATAGAATCTTTCGTACATTCAAAAGCACATAAAATGTCTATTATTTCATGACTAAAGTAAAATCTACTGACCAATGATTAAAAAATCTTTTTTAAGTTTTTTTTAAAAAACTAAAATTTGTAGTGAGAAAACCCTTTTAAGGGAGATATATGTATCCATTAGGGGAGATATTTATTAAGGGAGATGGGTTTTACCTCGACTTTTTGGGGACTGGCCCCTCATCCAACCCTTTCAAACCATTGGGTGTGCTCTTTGTCAGGCTTACTTAGAGATACAGCATTTAATTCAGCAAGCCCTGGCGGCATTCAGGAGCGAATTTTTGGGAAAAAAGGGCCAAGGAAAATTTTTGCAACATTGCCTGTGAGTTTTTTTCTAAAGGGCGAAGAAGATTTAAAAAACGATTTATTAAAAGGCAAGATGAATAAAAACAGTTGACTTTTTTTTAAAATTATAAATTAATAGAAATTAGAGATGGGGTTTATATTTTTTATACAATTTTTTTAAATATACACAATGTATACAAAATTAAAACACATATAACAAAAAAAAACCCAAAAAAAAATATAAAAAAAAAAAACCCTTTTCAATTTTTCCCCAAAAAATTGAAAAAATGAACTACCCCTAT